>JAIZPF010000029.1:12070-26551 GCA_020509355.1 Blechomonas ayalai | reverse complement strand
CCCCCCCCCGGTCACTTCCTGGGGATTTCCGCAGCTTTTTCAAAGTAATTATTCTCTCAAGCGTTCTCGTTCAGAGAAAAACTTGGCAAGCACCCATTAGCCTGAAGCGGGTCTGGCGGTGAGCTTGGGGTTTCGCAATCATCAGGTCCCGGAGGCCTTCCAAATTGGGCTAGGGTGAACGGGTGGGAACGCAAGGAGGCAAGCGATGCAAAGAAAATAGCTGTGATGCTATTTTTCTTTTTACCTCCGATTCTGTGCCGGTTCATCATTACGAAACGAAAAAGGGGGAATGCATTACATTGAGGGTTAAGAGGAACCCTCGCGAACTGCCATACAAAAAAAAACCATCTCAAACGAAAATTGTTAATTCCGCTGTAAACTTTTTAGCTAGCGCATCTGATATGTGGCTGCAGATTCTCTTCGCTTTATGGGTCACAGAAATAGCGTCGCAACATAATTGTAGAATTGATATAGATACTGGTATACTTGAACTGTCTCGTGATTATGGAAACGATAACCTGGATAATTGGTATCCATAGGTTAACTCCCGTGGTTATAGATTTTGCTTTTTGGACCCCATCCTATAGGTATCGACGACCGCTACAGAAGATTAGCACCACCTTATGTTCTCTGTCTACCTTTTTTATTGCTGTGTGACAGCGTACAAAGTGCGTAGATAGGTATCTTTTTTTTTTTTTTTGTATCAGATGACGTCAAGAACATGGATTATCTTAGCTGCTATTGGAGCATCCTTTGGGGTGTATACGCTTACAGCAATGACACTTGTTGGCTATTGGACTAGGCGGCGTGGAATCAATGCAAACATGGAGAAGTTACGACGCAAGTTTCCTTTCTCTTTTGCGAATATTGCGCATCGTGGAGGTTCTATTGTGGGTCCCGAAAATACAATCTATACATTTACGAAGGCTTTGGAGGCCTGCAACGCTGACATGATTGAGCTAGATGTACATGAATCTAAGGATGGACACATTGTTGTTTGCCACGATGGGGGTCTTGTAAGAACATGTGGGGAGGAGTTTCTTAATGTTAACATAGCTGATGTTACAGTAGGTGACGACCCTGATACCACGCTGCCACAGTGTTTGCGACGAATTCCAATACACTTTCACACGGATGCTGTCCAATTCTATGAAGCAGCTATGCATGTTCCAATTGATGGCACAACCCGCCTTTGCCTCCTGGATGAAGTGTTTGAGAGATTCCCGAAGACTCCAATCCACCTGGATATCAAATGTGCGGGGAATGAGGGTACGAAGCGTATTTTAGATTTGATAATAAAATATGACCGTCAGAAAATCACATTTGTGGGAAGCAGTAACCCTAACGTAAGACCTATCATTATGAAGAGTTTATATGAACGTGGATCAGCATGCCGTGAGAATTTTCGCATTTTTGCTGGGGCGCGTGAGTTTGCGAAGACTTATCTTTTCTTTTATTTGGGCATTCTTCCTTTTGTTCATCTTGATTATGATGTGTTCTCTATTCCTGTATTCACAGCAGCAATGCGAAAGGACGCAGAGCGAGAAATGGGAAAGCTTCTTGTGACAATTGGGTCCTTCTTTCTTACGTCTCCCACACTTTGGTCCTACCTTCAAAGCCGAGGAATTGCTGTAGTTGGATGGGTGCTGAATGATGACGATAACTTTATGGAAGCACTAGTGTGGCCCTTAAACGGGATAATTACTGATGATCCAGAACGTCTTCACAACTTTCTTCAAAAAGGAGGGGCTCCTTCAATGATGAAACTTCCGTAGCCTACAGTTCCTCCTGTAATGTTTCTCTTGGGGATAATTTTGTGGATGCTCATGTCATGAACACCACGACTTTGGCTTTATTTGCTGGTCTTGGGAGATCGAACTGCCTGTAGTTTTGTGGCGTATTATTTTTCCGGTTGCATTGACTTCCTCATAATTTCCCTGCTTTTTTTTTGTTCTTCTTTTTGAACGCGCGCTGCTGTCTGCTAAAGTTAGTGAACCGTACACATACCAATTTTGCATTTATCGGCACATGCGCTTTCAGTCAGTTCTTTTAGTTGTTTCAGGTGCATTGTTTTGCGCTGCACTGTTTATTTTCGGTGATGGTTTTTTTAGTGCGCGAAAGACGAATTACCCATATAATTTTCTAGTATGCCTCCCATTCATTCTAAGTATGTGTGGAACCTTTCTCCTCTTGCTTGTTGATGTGGAGTATCTTGTGCATGAAAGATCATCCTTTTCGGATTCTTCTGAAGAGGTCCGTACTAAGATATTGTTTTTTGGTGGCTGCTTGTTTTTTTTTGGTGCGTTAGCCGTGGCAACATGGAAAATGATCAATCCGTACTCGGTCATGAGCAGTTCGTGGCCAGGTGTCGCCATTCTGTTGCATTCACTGATGTTGGTCGTGTCGAACTGTGTGCTACTTGCGGCTAGGTGTCATAATATTGACTACGGCATGTTTGCCTTAGTATAGCTTACCAGAGAGGATGAATATACTGCACAGTTGAATGGCGTTTGATGAGGTGAAGTTTTTGTACACGCTGATAGTGTGTGACTGTGAGGTCATATCTTTGTTCATGTTTTTCCTTCCCATTATTCATCTTTGTATTAGTGCAACAGAGGATGGCTGACGTGAACGACGGAATAACGTCCGATCGACTGAATGAGATCAAATCAGCTATCCACTCGTTTCTGTCACAATCCGATGTTTACGATTCCATTCGAGACATCGTGGATTCATACGTTGCAGAGCATGAAGGCACCGCGGAGAACGTCGAAAGCCCTAGTGATGTGATGAAGATCATTAGAGAAAAGGGGATTTTGCAACAACTGGTGAAGAGACTCAGAACAACTGGTCCGGCAACGCAACTGGTCTCCAATAAGGCGAAGTGGTCGCTGATAGAGGGAGAGTTTTACCTTCATATCCGTTTATGTGGAGGGCGAGCTTTTGTAGATAACCTGGATATTGCTCCCAGCTCGGCGAGGCGATTCCGATTGTGTGCGGCGGCTCTGTTTGGTTCACAGAGATTTAGATCAGCATTCCAACCGTGCACGCCAGACCCACAGTTTGAAGACGATTTTATTTTTCGGTTAGACGCCAGGAGTTTTGGATTTGCTCAGCGGGACCTTATTGAGGTAGCGACTCCTTTTCATATCGCTGTTTTTCGCGAGGACCTACAAGCAAACACGGCTGAGGTTCTCGGAGAGAACGTTTTGGATTGGAGGAAGGTACTGAAGACAGGGTTTTTGGGTCTTACTGTTGAACTGTGCGGATGCAATGCGGGGGTTCCAGCAGGAATTGTTGATTTACAGCTAGAGCTGTTACCAAGAAGTGGTATTCGGTATAGTGAGAACGACATCGCCACCCGCTTGGAAGAGCAGCGGGCGAACATTACGATGGCTGACAGGGAGTTTCTTCTCTATGCACGTCGCTGGTGGACGGAATTCCAGGGAGTCCGTGCTACCCATAAGGAGCGAAAAGTGAAGTTGTTTGCCCCAACCACAAATGGGCGAATGGTGCCTGTCACTCACTTTGTGTCGCCTGTTCAAGCTGAATTTGGAATTTGCTCACCATTGGAAGCCGCACGGTTTGTATCGTTGCTTAAGGTCGTTCAGAAAGGTGAGGATATGCCCTTGCATGCCTTAGAGAACGTTGACGGTACCACCTGGCTTTCAACCTTTATCTTTCTGCACCAACGCCAGGGCCATCCCTGTAATCATGCAGTCTTGCTGTGCTCGTTACTGCTCGGGTTTGGTCTGGATGCCTTTTGCGCAATGGGAACGGATAGAAACGCAGGTATTTGCCTCTACGTTGTCACACGGAGCAAGGAGGCTAACGGTACCGTGGTAGCAACGGTGTGGAACCCTCTTTCGGGTGAGAGGTACTCTGTGCAGCATGGACATCCCTATGCAACACTGGACTGCTTGTTTAACCATAAATCGTTTTACGCCAACTCCCAACCTTCTAACAACATATTATCATCGTCCTTTGATGTGGATAACGAGGCACTGTGGAAACCTGTTAACCCACTTAAGCTCCGGCTTGTTCCAAAGTATCCCACTGCGTCACTGTTGCATGAGCCGTTTGATTGCTGCCAGATGGAGGTCAATCTAACGATGAAGCTTCGTGCAAGTATAACGACGTATCGAGATGGTATTGGAAGTATTACGGAGTTTGACGATAACCTAGCGTATGTACTATCGCAGGTCTTGGTAAGTTATGAGCATCAGCGGGTATCTGGAAACGTGGATGGGGTTGGTATGTTTGAACCCTGTGTGAAAGGTGTACTGGGACCAGGGAAGACATTTAAGGCTATCCCACTAAATGTTTCTTCTCACGATGATGAGCAGATTATGAGTACCATTCGAACAACACCGGCTGGTAAGGAGATTCTGGAGTCGGTCGCCGACAATCTGAAGTTTGGTATTCGTGTAAAGGCATTTTGTTTTCCTGAGCGAGTGCTTTCTATTTGGGTTATTCTGGCCATAGCGTATGGCAGCACCTGAGGAAGATAGAGATAATCGTGTGTACACCATTGCTTTTACTGCTGTGCATATTACCACGATTGATAGAGCGGCTACAAGTGAAACAGTTGGCATGTGACAGCCGTGTTGCTTTGTCTTTTGTGTGGACGTGGGTTGCGGTGGGCGGTATTATGCAGTTTGATGTACTGTGTTGTAACACACGAATACTTTTCCCTTTGTACTGTACTCATCATTGCGGGATTCTTTTTGGCTTCAGTAACCTTTTCAGACCCTTTTGTCCACCTTTAAGATGAAAAGGTTAACATTGTCTGTATGTCCAAGGGGCATCATAGGCAAAGCATTTAATGCCGGCACAGTTGCATTCATGTGCACAACTGCGTTTCGAGGCGCTGCTGTGCGGCGGCCACGTTGCGCTGCTGTATCGCGGCCGTTGTTCGATAGGCTCCAACAATCCTTCCTGTTCAGCACAACAAAGGTGCGGTTGACTTCCACCGAGACGGAGTCTGACCCCCAGGTATCCATTACGGATGCAGAGGGCAACTCTGTACAGGTAGCGCCCCTACACACCTTTTCTGATCTACAGGGAGCTCCGGAGTGGTTGTGTGAGGGCCTGAAACAGATGAGATACCCATCGACCACTGCCATTCAGAGCTATACCATCCCGGTACTGGATCAAGGGCACGATCTGATTGGCCTTGCACCTACTGGATCAGGGAAAACGGTTGCCTTTGCGGTCCCCGCTCTTAAGCACCTCCGGCGACGAGATGATGGTGCCCCATCCGTGCTGGTGCTGGCTCCCACACGTGAGCTTGTTCAGCAGACATCGCGGGTGCTCGAATCCTTGTCTGGTGGTGCTGTCCGTGTTTGCGAAGCTTACGGGGGTGCCCCGCGAGAAGTGCAGGCCCGCCAATTGTCTAAAGGATGCGATGTTATTGTGGCATGCCCTGGCCGACTCAAGGATTTCCTAGAAAATGGGGATGTGTCGCTGAAGGGCCTGTCCTTCTTGGTGTTTGACGAGGCGGACCGTTTGTTGGACATGGGATTCCAAATTCAACTGGAGGAGATTGTGAAGTTCATGGATCCCTCCAAGCGCGTGCAGACGATGATGTGGTCTGCAACCTGGCCCCAATCGGTCCGTGAGCTTGCCCGCTCTTTTCTTTCGCCAGGCCGGTACACGATTAGGGCCGGCACAGCTGGTACAGGGCTGCAAGTTAACGAGCATATAAAACAGCATATTCTCTTTGCCGACAGCCTCGATGGCCGTATAGAGCAATTGGCGAGCCTGATAGAAAGCGGTAAGATCGACGATAATACCGCTAAGTTGATCATTTTTGTGGAGCGAAAGACAGATACGGAGCGGGTGGTACACCTGCTGAGCCGCCGTCTGGGTATCGATCATCATTATGTGGGCCTTCTCCATGGTGGACTCTCGCAGCGAGAGCGCGATCGTGTTATGAATAATTTCAAGAATAACCACATTCGCCTGCTCGTTGCGACTGATGTGGCCTCGCGCGGTCTAGATATTCCAGATGTTACCTGCGTAGTCAACGTACAAGCGCCGAAGAATATCGATAGCTATTGCCACCGTATTGGGCGAACTGGCCGTGCGGGGCGGTTCGGGGAGGCGTACACATTTGTGAGCAGAGCGGATGGAAGTTTCTTGGCCGCCCTCGTGAATTATCTGCAGCAGTGCAAGATGGATGTACCGCCGCAACTTGTTAGCCTTGCCAGCGAACACAGGGAGAATCATGATGCCCACCGACACGGAAGACGGCCTTCGGGCACCCGTGGAGGAAGCCGTTTCTCTCCCGGGAATGGCCGACGGCATGATCGTGGCTATGACAAGGGTTCTTACTTTGGGTCAAACTCGCGCCACAGCGGAGATGACAGAAGCGGCTTGGAGAGGGAAGCTGCGCGAAGCTGGTAGATCCCTCTCAGTCTGCGGCTGCGTGTCTGAGTTCACTTCGACCCGTTCGGGAGTTTTCTTTCGTTTGGTGGGAAGGCCACAGTGGACCCAGTTTGCATTCCGGGCGGTGTATCCACGTAAATAAGCAGAGTTTCAGGGGTTGTTGAAAACAGGACGGGGGAAGGCAATGAATGAAGGAAAGGGACAGCCAGAGAGCGAGGGACACGGGGGCTTTCAGAGCTACACATCATGCCCCTCACGGTTTCCAGTGTGAGATGACGACGGGCCGGGGGCCGGTGGGATGCAGAATCCTTTATAAGCACCAGAACTCACGGGACATCAAACACCCCCCCCTCCCCCTTCCATCTGCTTCTCTCGGCTATTATTGCCCCTTTGCAGATCCTTGTTTGCATCCGTGGTGCTCGCTGAGGGGATTGGTGGTGATGAGCATAATGGGGAGAGGCCTGCGTGTAAAGGTGGTGCTTGTTCGAAAACGGCGCCGTACACAAGCTATTACCAACTTGAAGAGGAAATGGTACACCGGCCGCGTTTACGTGGTTTCTGATCGCACGATGTATTTTGACGTTACGGGATGTACGGCATGTGTTTGCTTTTTGCTTTGAACTTTATGACTCTATGCGTGTTGTCAGACTGGCGGGTAGCGTACACACGCGAACATTTAGTGTGACTCGCCAGCATGGGACGAGTAATTGGTTCCGCACCGGCAGATTTAACGGAAGCTGCAGAGGCACTTAGCAAGGGCGGGCTAGTTGCGATACCAACGGAAACGGTATACGGACTTGGTGGTAATGCTCTGAGGGAGGACGCCGTGAATAACATCTACGCGGTAAAGGGCCGACCCTTCACAGATCCGCTTATTTGCCATGTGGACCGCATCGAGAAGGTGCCACAGCTGTGGGATGTCACGAGTAGCGCCGCAGAAGTGGAGCTTGCTTTGACAGTAGGTCGTGCGCTATGGCCCGGCCCGCTTACCATCGTATGCAGAGCCCATCCGTCACTTCCGGCATGTGTGACAGGTGGATCTGGTTTCGTCGGCGCTCGTATCCCTGACCACCCTATCGCACAAAGTCTCCTGCGCCTTGTGGAGTTTCCCGTAGCCGCACCGAGTGCAAATGTCTTTGGTCATGTGAGTCCAACTACCGCGAATCATGTAGTGGGCGATTTGTCCGCACGTGACCCAGATCTGCTGATCATTGACGGTGGCACGTGCGGGGTGGGCATCGAGTCGACGGTAGTGAAAGTGGCTGACGTGGGCCGGCTTGAAATTCTGCGACGTGGTAAGATTAGCGTGAGCGATATTCAAGCAGCCATACAGCTCTACAGTCCACACACGATAATTGAGATCAGGGATACCCGGTCGAAATGTGTGGGGAACAAGGATGTCTCCATGGATGGGCCCGGCCAGCTGCTGACCCACTACTCTCCAGTAGTGCCCACATCTCTGGTAACACCGGCAAGTCTTTCTGGGGGCTCCTTCTCTCCTTCCACCGGTGTTCGTCGAGGCAGCTCCATCTTCGAGATGGGCCAGACGGTCGTCATTGATTTTGGCGGTATCTTGAAAGTTTTGCAGGAGCACTGCCTCGCGTATCGCGACATCAGCTCGAGCGGAAGCGCATCAGAGGCGTGCCATGCTATTTTTGAGGCGCTGCGCTGGACGGAACATGTTGACGGTGCTACTAATGTCGTGTTCCCTCTGTTTTCAGAGTGGCCGTGCACGGGAGCAGAAGATCTGCTAGAAGCTGTGGAGGATCGCCTGTTCCGCGCCGCCTCTGGAACCATCGCATTTATTGGAAACCAATAGGTAGGCGTTGCTGCTGCGTTGTGTTGCGTAGTCGTAATTTGTACGAATGCGCAGGTAGCGTCTTTGCCATGCTTCGCTCTGTCGTGTTTGTGTGGAGCAACAGGGCTATGCCGACCGTTGGCGATCTAAAGAGGTACCTTTCTTCGTTAATGTGACGAGTCCGTTTAGGGTGGGACGTAGCTTTATTGCGATTTTCTCTACAGGCATGACCGCGGAGGGTACCATACCATCCTGTGCCACGCCGTATGCTAATGATCACGGAAAAAAAATGTGCTAGGGAGTTGTAGCTACGCGTGGTGGTGGTGATAATGAAAACGCGTCATCACTCTCAGTGCACAGGCCGTCGCTACGTAACTATGAGCTGATCGTGTGTTTTGGGAAATGCTCTTGAATGGACACGGGACTGGCGAATAACTAAGCTTTATAGCGTTGCCAACAACCCGCCGATGGAGGAAGACAGCTGGGTGGGTAAGTGGTAATGATGATGTGCGTGTGGAGCAGGGGACGTGCGGTACTGCACGGGAGTTGGTGGCCAAAGGCGCTGTTCCTGGGATACTCTGACGACTGTGTGTACCTCTCTTCTACGGTGGCTCTGTGGTTGATGCTTTTTTTTTTCCCTTCATGCTGCCATACTATAGGACCGGCCAGTAGCACCGTAACCAGGGAGCCGCTCATCTTTCCTTCCGAACGGTTAGACCTTGTGTAGGAGAAGAAGCCTACCGAGAGTCGTAAAGGGTGACTTATTTCGTCCATGGCGTCATTCCACCCGCGCGATGCCTTTATTCTCCATCAAGAGTACATTCAGCGGATGAACGACGGGGATGAGGTGGATACCTCTGCGGAGCAAAAGATTCAGATTGATTTGCAACGTGTCACAGACGACGCATCGGCCGCGGTGGTGTCGTTTTCACACGAAGACCACACTCTCGGCAACCCGCTGCGCCATGTACTCATGCAAAACTGTGAGGTGACCAGTGCGGGCTACGCCATTCCACATCCGCTGGAGGCGAAGATGCTTCTGCATGTGCAATCGACTGACTACGCTGTGGAGGCGGTGACAGCTGGCCTTGAGCGACTGGCCGTGATTTGTGATGAGACCCTAGCTAGCTTTAACGAGTGCATGATGCAAAAACAGCACGCAGCAGCGGCGGCTCACTAGCGTGTGCCGAGTGAATCGTGCTGCAAGCATGGCATTGGGGGAAAGTGCCCCTTCTCACGCATGGAGTGGAGCATGCGCAAGCGATGGTGTCCGAGGAAGATGTGGTGTTGGTGGAACATAATATTTTGATCTGCGTATGTGTGGGGATGCTTTTTCCTGTGGACCTGCCGATTAATGAACAAATCTCCTCAATCATCGCAAGTGTCTCCGGAACCGACTCCGATTGCCGTCAAGTCCTTTGTATCCTGTTTGGTGCGATGCGCTTTTCACTCTGTTACCATCCTTTTTGCTTACATCGATCAGGACCTAGGGGCTACGTTGCCGGAGAGCTGGGAAGGAGGGGATGGTGGCGGTACTTTCCTAGGTAGTTAAGTTCACGGTGTTTATGATGCTTGCAGCACGCATACGGTATTGCCTCCAGCAAAGGCGCGACACCGATGCCTTTTGGTGTCTTACGCAGTGCTCGCCCCAGGAGACGGATGTCCAGAGAGGGGCGATAACGAAGCGCGTTGTGACCAAAGCGGTCTGGATTCGTTTTGTTTTGCTCCTAAAGCGACGTCTCTGTAACGGGCAGAGCGCACACCCTCCTCCTCCCCCGTCTTTGGTCGGCAACTGTTTCTGTGATGTTGGCCTGTTATGTGCAGAGACGTTTTACGCCTGCTTGGCTGAAAGCGCCTGCGTCTGTTTGGGTAAGGTTTTTTGCGTGCTGAATCCCTCGGACCCTCGGCATCGGCTTGAGAAGCTACTTGTCCAGCGGGCACCCAACATAACACTTACTGACGACGAAGTTGAGTCTCTACTGCGCCTGGCGGAGAGCGCTCCTTCGGAGTGGCCGCACGATGCGGAGCGAGAGGAAGACTTGGTGAGAATGGCGCCTGATAGCGACCTTGCTTACTTTGTCTACACTTCTGGGTCGACTGGAGAGCCCAAAGCGGTCCGGGGAACGCGGGGAAACCTCTATGCCTATGTCACGAATTTTTCCACCAGCACTGCCGGTCTGGCCGCCGATGATGACAGCCGCTTTCTTACCCTGTCGACCCCTTTCTTTGACCCCTCCATTGGCGATATGATAACCGTGCTTCTCAGCGTGCGGGGGGTACTGACAGCGATACCAATGGCTGCTCTTCAAAAAGGGGAGCTGTGCGAGCTGCTGCCCAGTGTGGCGCCGACGCACATTGTTAGCACACCTGCTGTGTGGGAGATCGTGCCAGCTGAAACCGCCGCTGAGGTGGCGAAGCTGCCGCAGCAGATCAAGGTGTTCTTGGGCGGCGAGAGGCTTACCCAGGCGATCATTGACCGCTGGGCTAGTGTTGTACAATTGTTCACAGTGTACGGGGTAACCGAGGCGACGGTGTACCAGGTGATTCAGCGCGTTTATCCCATGACCTCCCTTGCCGACGTGACGTGTGGGGCTGGAGTGGGTACTACCATTTTGATTGAAACCTTCACCTGTTGGGATGATGCAGTGGATGAACACTGGAGTGATGCGGCTAGCGGGTTTGGTGAGGTAGTTCTTCGTGGGCCGCAAGTTTGCGAAGGGTACGCCGATGAGCCAGAGGTGGGGCGCCCGTCACCATTTTCGATGTGTACCATCACAGGAGAGCGCCTGTTTCGGACTGGTGATATCGGGAAGCTGGTCGATGTCGCTGGTGACGGCCCGCAGCTCGTTCTGCGCGGCCGCCGGGACCGGCAGATTAAGCTTAATGGAAGACGTGTTGCGCTGGAGGAAGTGGAGCATGTAATGCGATCGACTCTAAACCGTGCGATGTCCCAGTGTTGCTGCAGCACCGTGCGGTCAACCCAGGGAAGGGTGTCAATTGCCGCTGCTGGTGTGCTGACCGATGTAACCGACGGGGACGTGCTGAAGCAGCACGCGGAGGACATCGGCAGGTCATTGCAGCAGGTGCTGGAGCTGTACTTGCCGGCGTACATGGTGCCCACGAGATGGTGGCTGTTGGCGACCGGGCAACGATTACCCCAGACACCAACAGGTAAGCTGGATCGTTTAGCGGTTGGGCATGTGCTTAATGCGGATTTGTGCTCCGTACAAGAGCTCAGTGAGGAAGAAATTCTTCTGGCGAATGGCCACCCGGCTCAGGAGGAGGACACACTGCATACAGCGGTGCGATCCACTTGGCAGGCATTTTTCGGTATGGCGGTGTCATCCCAAACCAACTTCTTCCACATGGGGGGCGACTCCCTTGGGGCGTTGAAACTGACACGTGCTGTGTATCTCTCAGTGAACGGATCCGATGATGGTATTGATGAGTTTGGGATATTGCCCATCGCATTCAGGCCCCACTTACTCATGCAGCATCCAACCTTGGGCGAGTATGTCGCTGCCCTTCGCCAACAATGCACTACGCAGATCAGTGGGGACACTTCTGGACTGCCTGTGTCAGAGGCTTCTCTTAGGACAAGCAGTCCTGCGCTACCAAGTTGCTCCAGTATGCATTTACGTTGCACCTCACCATGCGCCGGTGAATTGGCGGCGGAGCAGCTTTTGAAGGTGGTCATTGTAGGGAGCGTTGCGCTGGCCACACTGCTGTTGGATCACCACTTGTGCGATGTGGATAATAGCAACACCCGTACCCATCGCTGTACCACTCCTTTACATGCGGCTGCCAGCTGTGGCGACACGCACATTAAAATGATGGAAGTACTCCTGCAGTACAAGCCACGACTTACCTGTGTTACACCCGATGGTGTGACGCCCGCGCATCTTGCGGCCGCCTCGTCATGCCAAATGCTGCGTCTTCTTCTGGAACGGGGGGCGCCCCTACAGTGCCGCGACGCTAGACAACAATCCCTACTGCACTTCGCTGCGCGCTGCGGTAATGCGACCAGCGTTGAATTACTGCTGAACACATATCACATGGATATACGCGTCCGAGACAAGTGGCAGCGCAGCGCAGTGCACTGGGCAGTTCTCAATAAGCATAAATCCGTCCTTCGCGTTATGGCCGAACATGCAGCGCAAACCTCAGGGAGTGGCTCTTCAGCCACACACTACTCGCATGCAAAGAGGGGTCGCGCGCGCTTCGACCGTCTGGCACGAAAGAAGACATACTTGCAATACGAATCCTTGTCGGAGATTGCGTTACGCGTATCCCCCGGTGATGAGGAGGTGCGTGAGCTATGCGAGCAGTTGGAGAACGTGGTTGAGGTTTGAATGTGCGGGGCAGGACGCGCCGAGGTAAGAAGAATGATGATTTCATCTTTTGTTGTTGCTGAGTTGCTAAGAAGAAGATACATTGGGCGATTGGTGTTTGCAAGGCAAAGCGGCTACAACACATTCGTACACCCATAACAACTGTCGCTGGAGCCCTTCATGCGTTAATTGTTCGAGCGGTCTCTTGTTAACGGCTGCCATCATCCCCCGCACGGGTTTTTTTTAACTGTCATGTCTTGAGCATCTGCATCCTTTTGGGGGATACGCGGCTCATAGACGCAGTGCATTGGGCCTTTCACTAGATTAAAGGGTGCATAAGATTCGCTCCCCAGCACGGTATTCGTCACTATACCCTATCCATTTTTAGACGCCCCCCTCCCCCTCCCCCTCCCATGGTTGCACTTGCGGGTCCCCAAACGTCTGTTATTTCCAATGGACGCAAAAAAATATCGTCTACGTATGATGACGGGAGTGAGATGATCGAGGAGTATGATGTAATTACAGATGAGCTACTGCTACGCAAGGTGAGGAAACGCACCCCTCTGGGTGCCTTCACTGACTGGAATGTTGAAGTAGGAAGCGAGGCGCAGTCGCGCAATTTGGCCAAGGAATTGATCGTGGAGGCGGTGGGGGCCCCCGAGCTCGTCTCGCAGGACACGAAGGAGCACTTCGTCTGGCGTATCCGCAATCTACCGTACCCCAAGGAGGTGTTCAGCCTTACCATTGAGAAGAGGGACGGCGACACGGTAGGTGAGGTGGTGGTGCGTACTTCGAACAAAAAGTACTTCAAGCGCATCACCGTCCCTAGTATGGCTCGTGCGAAGGTCCCGTTGGAGGCGTCCAGCCTTAGCTATGATGTGAAGCACAACACATTGATCATCCAGTACAAGAAACCCCTCAGTATTCTGGCAGCAGACGCGGTAGCCAAGAAAGAGCGGTCTTCCATACCGGCCAAGCGTGTCGATGAGCAGAAGCAGGGATGCCCACAACAATAGCTCCGAGGAGCCATGTGGGCGCGTGCTGTACATTGGCCCTTACCAAAGCTATGGCATGCCTGTTGGGTGCGCCTACGTGTTACCGCTTATCGCACCTGCCTAGTGCCTTTCTCTGACTGTAAAGAGGGACGAGGTGGAGCTGGTGAAGGCCGCTGTTTGGGTGCGGTACATGTTTCGCAAAGCACGGCGTAGGTGTTCCATTTGGAGCTCGTTGCGACAATGTCCCTCTCATGACTTTTTCCTCCTCTTTTCTCTTCTCCCCATTTGGAGAGCGGGTTGCATTGATAGCTACCATCGATGCTGCAGAGGACAGCCTTGCGACTTGTGCGTGACCCCGTTCCCACTGATACAAAGGCCTTTTATTCGTGGTTCAGCGGCCAGGCGTACCGTCAGGAGCGCATCATACCAGGAGGCTACCCGGCAGTGCGTGTGTATCCTGTCTATGGTAAGCGATGGTTTACTGGCCGTACGGTGATGGCCATGGTGGCTGGGGTATCGTTATTCGGCGCGTGGGTTCGACCTGAGAGAGAGCGCTACAACATGGAGATGATGATTGAGTGGTCGGAGCGCCAGGCCTCCCACTTGCCTTACCAGAAGGCGGAGGTGAATTTACGCTGTCTTGTGTCTAGTTATAAGCGTCACCGTTACGAGCAGGAGTGCCTTATCGATAAGGGCTTTGTTGGCCTTACCTCGGAGTTCCGCAAGTTCTTCTACCACGATGATGTCTGGCGGCCGGCGCTGCATGACGTGCTGATGCATCCCTTTGCCAAGTATGGCGGACCCCTCACCAGCTACAACTGGACCATTGGCTACTTTTGAGACCAAACGCCAACGCCTGGTTCCGGTGTAGGAATGGGGGAACAAGAGAAGGAGGATGCTGTAGTTTCCTTTTGACTAGGGACGGATGATTAGTGGGCTACCTGATAGGTGGACCAGGGGGGCGACA
>JAIZPF010000029.1:0-11817 GCA_020509355.1 Blechomonas ayalai | reverse complement strand
CGTTGCCGTTGGATGGCTTTGTTGTAGTGATCGCATGAATGTGACGGGCGTGAGGGAACTTTATGTGATGTCAGCACCTGAAAATACATCAACAGCTATATATATATATATATTGATTTGCTTCTAGTTATTCATCATTTTTATCGTGTTGCTTGCGTGGGTGTAACATATACGTGGAGAGGAATGCCTTTGTGGTAAAGGGATGGGCCAGAGGAGGGGTGGGGAGGGTGATCCGTGGGCCCTGCGATACGAGCATGTCCATAGTGTTTCATGCCGAGGAGAAGTGGAGCCTTGCTCTGTTGGTTCTTTTAATACACGTTATGTTGCTGTTTGCCATCTTCTGTTGGAGGCTCATCGTGCTCCATTCATCTACCTGGTTGGGGGGACCAAGTGTATTGGTGGACTAAGGCGCCACTCTCCCAGTGAGCCTGGCAGTGAACTAGCGGGTGTGGGAAGTTGAGCGAGGCACACTAGGCGCATTTTCAGCTTTGCCGTTGTTTTTTCCTCTATGACAGACCTGCTGACTACACAGGCGGGTGTGGGCATGCCTCGTGGATCTGTTGCGGAGGTCATGCGAGACACCGAGGAGTATGCTGCAGCCTTCAACTTGGAAGTCTGGAAAGCCCAGCAGCAGGCGCGCTTTTCGATGAAGCTGAAGCAGGAAAAGGAGAAGCTGGAGAAGCGCACTGAGGCTGAGATGCACCGCAAGGAACAGAAGCGCCTGCAAGAATTAGAGGACACACGTAAGGAACTTGAGCAGATGGCGCACCGCTTACAATCAGCGGAGGCCGGCCTGCAGAAGCAGACGGCGCAGCTGGAGGCAAGGGTAACGGCCTTTGAGTCAAGGCGCGTGAGGGTAGCCGAGCAGCATGAGAAACATCTCAATCACGTGGAGGAACGTACTAAACAGCAGCTAGACGAGGCATTTGCACTGCATGACGCCCTCAAGATACAGCTGCAGGAAAAAGACAGCGTGATTACCAATCTTCGGGAGAGGCTCCGCTGTGCTGAGTCTGAGTACGACATACTACGAAGACGGACCGCACGCTGGCTGACGAACCACGGGGAAACAGACGGGCAAAAGGTGCGTGAACTAGAATGCCAACTGACCGCTGCTAACAATAAACTACAAGAGCTGGGCATGCAACTGAAGGTAAAGAGTGAGGAAGTTGAGCGCTTGACGTGTGATAGATCTGAGGAGAAACGCGAGAATGAGCGCTACCGTCGGCAAGCGGAGACGCTCTCACGGCAGTACCATCAATTGCAGGAGGAGTATCATGCCATGCAGAAGGAACACCTGGAGGAGGAGCGACGGAGGCTGCAAGAAGAAAAGCGAGCGCATGAAGTGGCTGCCAGACGCTCTGGCAAGGGAGGATCCCGATTGCGCTGCAATGTTTTGGGGGCATCAACTGTTCACCCGACCCGTGATGCCGGGGGGAAAGCTAGCGCAAGTGGGAGTGATTTGTACCTCATGATTCGACAGCTCGAGCGAGAAGTTACGGCAGGACTGCAGGCCGTCCCCATTAAGCAACCCGTCGCACCCTATGTGCCATCGCGTCCCCAGTCACACGGTACACCTGGAGTACAAAGCGTAGCGGAGGGACAGCCAGATGCTTCACGTTCTGTGCAGCAGTTGTATCGATTTGCTGAATCAGCTCTCCCCGATCATTCTCGTTTATCCCAAATGAATGAGCGCAATGCAATTACAGAGAGACCCGAAATCCCACCACTGCAACCAGCGCAGATCAACACGCATACAGACTCCCCTGCTGTGCTGCGCGATCTCAACAATTCCTTTTCGTCTCTCTCCTCCCGCGAAGTGGAGGTTGAGGCTGTACAGAAGAACAATACCAGTGCCCCTCTTATTGGCACTGTCAACACCTCCATCTCCTCATGCCAACCAGTGGAGTCGTTACACTTTGGGGAGTCCGATGGTGCTGATGAGGCACTACCACCCTTAGCCCCTGCCCATGGGCAGGGGCTGAGTATCACTCCCATGCCAGAGGACTTCATGCTGGCCGCCCGTGCTACCGCTCCCAGGACGATGGTAGAGGCCACCACCCGTTCGGACATGCTTACCTTTGTGGAGCAGCTGAAGCTTAGCCGGCAAAAGCTGCTTGACACGGGGGTGTATGACAGCCGCCACTGCATTGTGCGAGAGATGAGCGAAAAAATTGCCTTATATGAGCAATACCTATTGCAGCATGCCTGATGGAGACAGCGATCGGTCTTGTTCGTGTGATCGTGGTGGTGCACGCCTTGCGTGATCCCAGTTGAGGGAGCACATGAATTACTGCGTAGGACCTGCTTCGAGCTCGTCAGCGATAGATATTGGGGCCCAATAGTGGCGCTTGTGCCGTCTGCCATTGTTTGCCCTGTGCCCAGCATCCGTGACACTTCAATCCAAAGGCGCCTTTGCTATAGCCGCCAGCAAGGGTGAGAGGGGTGTCATGGCGCACAGTGGTGCTACACAGATGCAGATTCTCTCTTATCACTTCCTTCTTCAAGGTACTACAATCTTTGCATACCGGGGAAGGACAGCGAGGTGTGGTCTGGAAGTATCCCCGCTGTGACCACGTCTAGGCGGTGCAGCGTTCTCTAGTTGTGGTGGTGCTTTCTTTTTTCTTTTCGGGGGGAGGTACCAATGCGCGCCCGCATTCCTCTTTCCATTGCGCTGCGGGGCCCTTCGCAACGGGAGTCAGTGCCCCATCACACCTACGAGGCACCATGCACGGAGGCCTTTTTTAGCTACCTGGAGTCCAACGATACTCGCTTGCCTTCTCATGCGTATCTCAACTCATATGCCCAGCCGCCTGAGGAGTATGATACATATGTGGGTGAGGAAGTTTGGGCAAATCAGACAGCGGAGGTTGAGACTGAAGCGGATCGTCCACCCACGTTGCACTTTGATGCTATTGTGGAATGGGTCGCCACGGTGCTGGAGAAGGACTGGGCAAAGGATGGTGTGGTGCTGTGTGGGAAATATGTCGTGGCCGATGACTGTACTTGGGCGGTCCCTTCCCGCACCTCGACTCTCTACACTCCACGTGAGGTGTTCCTAGTAATGCGGAACTCATGCCGTTTCCTTAGGGATATTCATGCCCAGTTGCAGAGTGGCACAGAGCAAGTGGAGTTTTCGTTGGCGATGGCCATGTCGCGAGAAGGGGCGCGAGAGATGCGTGTCATTGTGCCATATACCATGCCCTGTATGATCGAAGGAGAGAAGGGACTGCCGATACTGCCCGTGGACAATCCGGTGTACGCCGCGGTTTGCCAACGCTTCACTGATGTGTGCTTTCCCTCACTGATGGCATGGACAGAGGACGAGCACCACATGTATTATCAACTCATTCTGCGCCGCGTACTGCAGGGGAGGCTGTTGGAGCGCACTATCGCCAAGGATGAGGCATTTTTGTCTCGTCTCATCGATCGTTACCAGCGGTGGTGGAAACGGGAGGGCAGGAGACTATATCATCGTCAGCATCGAGAACTAGCGCTTGTGCCTGAGGAGGTGCACTCGCATCAGTTGATCTTGTTACTCGCCGTCGATGTTGTGTTTGATAATGAGAGGCTGCCCATTTATGTATTAAGCGCCAAGTCCCGACTGTTTCTCGCCCGATATTGGATGGAGACGAGGGAGGGCGCGCCATCTGTAAGACGCGCGCCCTACCTGTGGGAACCACTCGACAAGAACGAAGATGATGAGGGAGACTTGCCGCCCGCCTCCCTGGAGCAATACGACAGTGACACGGAGGACGAGGATGCTGATAGCGATGGCGACCAAGTGAACTTTTTCCGTCTGTTTCGCCACACGGAGAACTGGAACCGTTATATTGATGTGGTGGCGGGGCGCATCCGGGAAGCGAGGGATGCTGGAGTACCTAATTGCGAGTTGCAGAGGGATTCCGATATCATCTCCAAGCTAGATCGTAGAGCTTGTCCAAATGGAAGCGACGGTATTGCCATCAAGCATTATTGTGTGGTTGCATCCGAACCATCGGACTTGGTTACATGCATGGACACCGCCTCGAAACGCGGCCTGCCGCTTGAGCTTACACACCCGCAGCTATTGCTTGGAAACACAGAGGGACTTGAGCTGTTGGGCCGGATGCGAGAGGCATTGCTTCGGCAGCACTAGTTGCAACGGGATCTGTTTTCGCATACGAAAGACCTGATTTCGGAGGGGGGGGGGCGGGGGGAGCTGCCTTTAAGTGTAACAAGCGCGAGGTGGGGACGAAGGGCGAGAAGACAGGTTGCTGAGCGATGACTGGCGTGTGTGACGATTTGTGCGCATATCATCTACATAATGGAGAAGTAACACGTAAAGAGCGTTTGATCTCGGCCTGCCCTCTATGCTGTCCTATTTAATGTGTTTTTGTCGCAAGGATGCCAGCGCCATAAAGGATGCAAACAAGCATTAAAACAAGTGACCAGTGTCTTTCCTTTTATTGCTTCTCTTCACGTCGGGCTTCGCAGAGGGAGCTCGTCTAAGGGAGCCCCATAGGAAACGGCAAAAAAGAAGGACTGTAGGCATCGATTCAATTGAGGTGTGCTACAGCGCACGGGTGCTGTCCACCATCGTGGACCGAAGTACATACCTATCCCCACCGACACGAAACGTATACGGTCGGAGGGAAGCGAAGACAAGAGGGTAACTGGGATTGCCGGAAGCCGTAGTCGGTAGCACAGCTGGCGAGAGGTCGAAGACGGCACGCAAATCGTCGATTTGGAGAAGACACGAGGCAAGAGGGGGCGCTACAGGGACAGTTCCTTTCACTTGTACAGCACGTTTGTTCAAGGACAGGGGGGCGCCTATCCGTATACGAAAGAGAGGGTGGGGGAGGGATTACGTGGTCCGAGATTTTGGTACGGCCTAACGTCTGGCCACCTTTTGTTTAGCAAGGGGACGACTGCGCGGCTCTCATACTCTTTGACATGTCGTCCGGGAAAATTGTGGGGGAAAACGAGCAGTATCGGCTTGAATGCGCGATCGCGAAGGGTGCCTTTAGTACCGTTTACCGCTGCGTCGAGCTTACCACCAATCACACTTATGCTATAAAGGTGGTTCCAAAGGCCGTTGTAGAACGATACTGCATGACGGATGCCCTTATCCGTGAGATGAACGCGATGGAGGTAGTGGGGCGATCCAGCTATGTGATTGGACTGGTGGATAAGCTTGTCTCACGCAACAACTACTACCTCATCATGGATCTTGCAGAGGGGGGAACACTACTGGACTTGATCTGTGAGTGGCGCCACTTGCCCTATCATGAGTGGGTACCACGCTATTTTCGACAGTTGTTGCTGGGCCTGCAGACGCTACACAATGCCAATGTGGTGCATCGTGATATCAAGCCCGAGAACCTGCTCCTCAACAAGGATCGCTCGCGCATGATGATTTCTGATTTTGGGTTTGCCTGCTACGCGCCGGCCGGGCGGCCGTTGCACCGCGCCTGTGGCACACTTAAGTACTGTGCGCCGGAACTGCTGGTGGAAGCACCAAGCTATGATGGGCGTAAAGTAGATATGTGGGCGGCGGGCGTCACGCTGTACTTGATGATGTTTAAAGTACATCCTTTCCAGGCGAGGAATGGCGACACGGAGATTCTACTGGAGAACATTACAGAGGGCAGGTACGTCATACCTCCACATACACCATATGCCGTTCAGCACCTCCTCTTCGTGATGCTGCACGTGGACCCAGAGAAGCGCTGGCCGGTGGGGAGGGTGTTGAAACATCCTTGGTTAGCGGGGCCGGCGATACCGAAATTATCCATGCTTGAAGGGTCACCGCTGAATCGATATGGCGCGGGACTGAGTCGTTCCCCAAATTGTTGGGGAGGTACTGCTTGCCTGAACGGAGGGGACGGCACGGGAGCATTCGTCGACCCAGTGTTACCTCGTCGCAGCCGTAGCTATCCTGCGCTATGGAGGGGTATGCAGCGGCGTGATACTGATGACGGGTTCTATGACAACAAACTGTGCAACCTGGAGGGCGGCGTCGTCTCGTGTGACCACGATGCTTTCCAGGAAGAGGATTTTACAGACCTGATAGGCGGTGATTTCAACTACCTGAGCACTAGTGGCATAGACGGTAGCGTCTCACAAACGTACCCTCGTACACCAGGAACCCAAGCGTCACACGGAAGTGACGTAAGCTACTCCGCCGCACCCACGATAGGCTTTCGTGGAGATCAGGAGCACTCGAACAGCGGCAGATCTTACTCGTCCACAGACATCGGCTCATTATCCACAACCAACGGCTTCTCTTCCAGGCGGAATGGAAGCGACACGATATGCGACCGGCGGGGTTTCCTGCTGACAGCCAAGGTTATCTTTAACTTTTGTTTCTTTTGTATGGCACTGCTCATCGTGGGAAGCCTTCGCGTGCTCTTTGGTGTCGACTACAGAGACCTTCCCATCCCACAGAAGTTGCTCGAACTAATGGGGTACCTTCTCATCCCACCACACGAGCGAGCCGAGCGGAAACGAGCGGCACAGAAGCGTAGCCACGAAGCGGCGGCAGGAGGTGCCGACGGGGGTCCCTTCACATCGCGGCGCATCCCAGGCGCTGTCCTCCGCCACTATGTCAGGAAGGTGGAGAAAGTCATTCAATCATCATCGCTACGGCGCCGGATACTTCCCGAGAGACACCAAGGGGGCGTAGGCCTAGCTGCACGGCTCACGACCTCCCACACGAATCATCCGTCAACGGCATCCTCTGGTGTGTCACGTCGAGGGAAAATGAAGGGCGAGTTGGGAAGCCTGTCTAAACCTTCTGAATGACGACATACTTTTCACATGGCCTTTTCTTTTTGGCTTTCATGTTCTCTTCTGTCTGTCCTACCACCTACTGCTGCGCATCGGTTTGTTGTATTTCGCTTCAGTAATATTCTGCACCATATAGCTGCTGTGAGGTACTTGTGTGGGACCTGGATGCCAACAATCTTTTCAGGCGTGCCATCGCCTACATTGACGTGGCTCAGCTGTTGAGGCCATATTTGTTTCTTCCGGTCATACGAGAATCAGTTGCTAATGCTCCCCCCTAAAACAGTTTTCGTGTCATGCTCGAGTCACTTTCAGTATGTAATCACGCGAACGTGACGAAGTGCTGCTGAACCAGAGGTGCCGGCGCACCGGATTGGCACGGTGACCAAGTTGTATTGTTGTCCTGTCCATGTGCTCTTGTGTATTCAGCTACCATATAGGGGCCCTCGTTGTTGTGTTTTTTTTTTTTGCTGTGGCTCTGTGCAGAGAGAGAGAGAGCCCTCACATTCGGTGTTGAGGGTTGCTGTTTTTTTTTTTTCTCTTTCGGCTTCCTTTGCGTCGTACTGAATCAGCTCCATTTACGTATATTTAAGTAAATATATCCATGCTCGCACTCAAGCATCTGCACGAACTCCAGTGCATCGAGGGAAAGGCTTCCAAGTGCGCAGTTCACTCGCAGCCATTTTATTCTCCTTCGTCGGTGTCCGGTAGACAGAGCGGAATGACACCCCAATATGTTCGTGAGCGGCATGTGTATTTCTTCTGAATAACCTCTTCATGACCTACTCTCTTCTTCTTTTTTCTCCGTACACGCACAAGAAGGGATCGCACAGTTTGTGCGCAACAGAAAGTCAAAAAGGCATTCGGCAAAGAAGGTATTTAGTTAGCCGAACCCTACGCTCATCCGAGAGGCCTGCTTTCCCCCGCACTGTGTACGTATCGACGGCTTAGCAAGGACGAAAGGGAGAGTGCGTGAAGCACGGGGTTGGTACACTGTTTTAGATTTTGAGCTATGTCTTCTGAAGCCGCGCAGCGTTACATGCATCTCTGCACCCGACACGGGGCGGAGTGCGCTCGAGAGCTTGTTGAGGCCATCGACAACAACGATAAAGTTGTCGCACTGGGCCACCGTTCCGTGCCGCTGACGGACTTGGATATATGCTGTATTGCCAATTTGGTCACCACTCTGGGCGAAGACTGTGGCGTGCGTGTGTGGAACTTAGAGGGCAACTCGTTCGGTCTTCTGGGAGTGCAGGCATTGATGAAAGCGGTCGAGGAGAAGCCAGGCCGCATTCGGGAGCTGCGGCTTGGGAAAAACAATCTCAAGGATGAGGCAGCGGTGGTGATAGGGGATACCCTATCCTATGGTGGCTACGGTCTCAAAGTGCTCGACCTCTCAGAGAACGGGATTACCAAGCTGGGCGTGATTCCTATTGCAATCGCACTGCAGAAGTCAACAACTGACCTTGTGGAACTAAGCTTTCACAAGAACAAGATCGATGAAGGGGCTGCCTTGTTTCTTGCGGAAGCGCTCGGTGTTGCATCGAAATTGAAGCATCTGCATCTCGGATACAATACTCTCCGTGACACTGGTGCGGCGAAGTTGGCGCAGTGTCTTCTCACCACCCGTTCCTTGGTTACACTGGATCTCACAGACAACTGTATCGGGCCAGAGGGCGGGAAGGAGTTGGCTGCGGTTCTCATGAGACCGGGTTGCTTACTGCAGCGCCTTAACTTGCGTCACAACGTATTGGACAGTGAGGCACTTGAACTTTTCGCGCAGGTGATCAAACGAAACGGGTCCCTCATCCAACTGTTTCTTGGCTATATGAGCCCAACCGCCAAAGTGGCAGCTACTGTACTGTCGTCGCTGAGGTTCACCAGAACACTCCTACTACTAGACATTGTCGGCTGGAAGTTAAATCTTAAAATGACTTCGGCCATTCTCAGTGATATTCAGGAGAGCAGAACGAGCATTGCGGCCATTGTCACGGACGCGTGCCAACCAGTTGCTTCACAAGTGGACAAGGATAATATCACGCGGGAGGAGCGCAGTTTACATCCCATCTATGTCGGCCCCGATGATCGAGACGCCTACTTGGCAACGAAAAGTACGCGCCGCTTTTCGCGAGCCAATTCGTGTCGGCAGTCGCGGGCTTCTTCCGTTCGAGCTTCGCGTACTAGCTCGCGGACGCGTGACCGTGCGGGATCCCGTCCAGGCAGTCAGCCTGCGAGCAGAGCTGGCAGCCGCACCGCTTCCAATCAAGGTGTGCTGACAGATGATGTCGATTCCGCACGCACACGCCGTAGCAATCACAGTTCCAGACGGGACTCCCCTGTGGATCAACCGCCATCCGTACGGCGCACACGGGGCGGGACCGAAGGCTTTCCTCCCTCCGCCAGGCATGGGGGACGGTCTCATTCACGTGCGGATGATGGCATTTCAACTCAGTCTCAACTCTTGCCCGGTGCCCATGTCCAACGGCCTGTGTCTGTTAAAGGGGACGCCCAAGTGGAGCATCTTCTGTCTGAGTTGGAGCGGACCTCCAGCGATGCTGACACGAAGCACGCGATTCGCCGTCTTGTGGAGGCCTTGTTGCACATCCAAAATCGTTCGCACATGCATCACCGACAGGAGATCATGGAATTGAGGGCTCGTATAGAGGCCCTGGAGGGTCAGCGAAGCTGCCCACCAGGTGGTCTAGCCTCCGTCTACTCTGGTTACGCATCTGATACTGCGTTGTATTCAGGAAGCAGGCTGAATTGTAGCCACAGCAACGTCAAGGCAACTGCTAACGACAATATGGGTTACGCAGCCAGCGCAATGATGGATGACTCCATAGAAAATGCTCCAAATTCTAGTTTGTGGTCCAATGGTAGGGTAAAGCAGCGGCAACGGATGCGCTCACTTGCTCGCACTGGCTCTCTCACAGAGAACAACCGGTCCACCAGCCACGTGAGCGATGGCGGGCCTTCCATGTTGGGGCGACCCGCCTCTGAATGTAGAGACACCCATCCGGAGTTTGGCCATCCGAATGACAAATCAGGCGATCTGAAGCCAGAGGAGGCCGTACTACAGAGATCTGCGCCGTTGCTGACGTTCCCCCCGGTGATTGAACCTTCTCCTGCGCAGGATCTAGACCCGCCTCGGCGTAAATCACTCTCTAGAATGTACTAGGGGGATTAGCCTCTCTGTACATGTCTGACCCATCTACCAAATGTCTCTGCATCCTACTCCAGGAACCGCGTGGTAATGCAGACAATTCTCTTTTCTGGTGTTTTTTTGTGTTTTTGTTTTATATCTTGTTGGCTCTCCACCGTTGGAAAGCTCTCACCGTTTTTTGAGTCCTGTGCAGTTTCTATGGAGACGTTCAGTAGGCCATATGAGTGGGATCAATGACATGACCCAAGAGGTTGAAGGGAGAGAGAAAGAGAGAGAGAGCTGCGTGGACCGCTGAGTGGGATGTTCTGTTTGACGGGTTTGACACATTTTTATCGCGTACCACGCGCGCTCGATTGGTTTGATGCTTCTTTACACACACGCACACACTCTCTCTCTAGCAATGTTTCAGACAGGTGGTGTGTGGTGGGTTATTATTCATTGTACTGGTGTGTACACTTTTGTTACTTCGCTGGACGGTGGAGGTTGTTCAGGGCAACAAAATAGCGGGATGGGGATCGGCTCTGAGGTATCCTTGTGTTGTGTCACTGAAAGGAAGGATGGTTCAGGCTCTTGTATGACGTGAGGTACGGAGTGTCCATGCGGTGTTACCTCGTATGGACTTCATTGGAAGGAGGTGTGGTCTGAAGTGAACCATAGAACCGGATGGGTGACGTACGTAATCTGCGAGAGGGCCCGTTCTCTCCACTTTTCATTCGTTCTCTTCGTGGCACGGCATAATGCAGTTTCCTGACCATACTTCTACCACCCTTTTCTGGGAATATCAGGTGCTTGTGAGTTGAGCTGTGCCCCACCACATTGTTTGAAAGTCATTAGGTGGGCACGGATGCTGAGGCGGGGACCAGACTATGCAGCTTTGCATGCATGTTTTTTTGTTTGAAAGTTAGCATCCTGAATGTACTGCATATGTGGAGCGTTACACATTGTTGTCATTCTATCGTTTTGGTCAGTGCCGGAAAGAGGGGCGAGGGAGTCGTGGCGGGCGTTTGAGAGGGATGCGACTTTTTGTCGTCACACTTCCTGTAAGTGCGGTTTATGCCGGTGAGATGAAAGGGAGGCGCATTAGTTGACTTTCTCCTCTCTCGCTACTGATTTTATTTTTCTTTAATGCTCGTAGATCGAATGCATACGCAACTGCTAGTATGCATCATGCTGGGCTCTTAGTCTTTGTGACGACCAATAGCTGCTACATGAAGGACACCCTGAGAATATGCTGAGTGTCTTCTTTGGTGAGCTGACGGAGTACACCCAGGAAAGGCGGGGAGTCAGGTGGTCCCTACAAGTTTCAGCAATGGGAGGGCCTTGCGCTACAGCGTTCGCAGGGTCTTCGGCACGGTACCTGCGATAAAGGTAGGTAGGAGGATTCTTGCTCATTTTTGGCAATCTGCAGAATGGGACGGGCTTCTGAGGTACCATCGAACTGCATGAAGAGACGTGAGCGAATAGGTTTGCATTTTCCGATATTGCACCACCGCTTTTCTTCAGCTCGTGTGCCACCATTCCATGGGGCGCTCTGTTCCAAGAGCAACCGAGTTTTGCCTGATACTCCAACCCCATATCATCATCGATCTGCGATGGTAGAATCTGGGAAGAGTCATGTATGGGAAATCTTCGCAACGCGCTTCAACGGTAGTAGAGACTGGATAGCAGCGTCCCAGACGCTGAATGGGACGGGCGGACAGAATGTGGTGGTGCCTGGTGGGGGGATCACCTGCCCCTACAGGATGTGGTGCGAGGGGTGGGCTGATGCTCATTTTTTTCTTCCTTTGGAATGCACGGATGTGCTGTATTTTTAAACCGCGAGACAGACTCAGACGGTTTTTCTCTGCGGAGTATATATATATATATATATATATATATATATATAT
>JAIZPF010000028.1:113045-138504 GCA_020509355.1 Blechomonas ayalai | reverse complement strand
CTTGTTGCTCAACAGCCATTGCCCAATGCATTCACTATGGAACATGTGCCCACAGGAGTTTAGCGTTACGCACTTCGGTGGCGGTGTGTCCCCGCTAGCGTCTCGCGGCCATTCCTCGAGACACACAGCACAACTACCCTCCACCGGTTCGCTGGCCAAAGGCGTCATGCAGTCGCGGATTTGCTCCCGCGAGAGGCCCTTGCTCACGGAGCCGATCCGCTCCCCCAGCTCGAGAAGCTGTTCGTACGTCATGTCATCAATGTCCTGGTGAACGCCCATCGAGTGCATTGCACTGATCTGGTGCGCTTCTGCTAGAACGGCTGCCAACTGCCTGCGCATATCAAACGGCCCGCCCATTCGGTCCATGCCACCCAGCAGAGACAGCATCGTATTCAGCGCCGTGAAGGGATCCGCAGTCGCCACGGCGAACGTGCCGTCGTCATCGACCTCCGACCACTCATCCGGCGTGGAAAAAGTGTGTAGGGCCACGCCACCCGAGGGAGGCACCTCTCCCTCGGGCAGCCTGGGCGGCGTGCCCCCCTGAAGCGCAGATGGGGCCTGGAAAGCGCCGCCCTGCAAGCCCGGCGCTGCAGCAAAGGACTCCTGTGCACGCATGTACTGCTGGGTCCTCACAATATCGTTGAGCACCTCTCGCTGAGTGTTGGGCGACATGGCAAAGATGGACTCCTTGAAGTCCTCGTCCAGCTGCAGCCTGTCCATCTCTAGCTGCAACTGAGGGTCGCGACGCGGCATGGAGGGCGTGGACGCCGGCTGAGCTGGGGGGGTGCCGCCGTCACCTTCGCTATGATCGGGGGAGATAGACTGCTGGCGGCTCCGCTTGGGCATCTCGCTCATAGGATGATGGCAACTGTATATTCGGCAGCAAAGGGTTTCGGTTCGGAAAGATACCACGAAGGAAACGGTGGAGCGAAACTGGCGGTGATGTCACCGTTTGCTCCTTTGGGGAAAAAGGTGTATCGTGCGCTCGCGAATGACGGTGCTGCGTCCAGGTATCCGTACGCAAAGTTTCTACTATGGGAGGCGGTAGAGAGGGATCCAAGAAAAGCCGACCACATGACAAGCGGAACTGAATGTTATGAGCACTCTCAGGACACGGATCAGTGACCGCGCTGCAGAAGCACGTGAGAACCAAGTGAGCAAACTGGAAAGCCCATCATTACGCGAAAAACGAAGCATCGCTTGCGACCCCCAATACATGTCACTCCAAAGGACCCATAACATGTACTACCCGACACTACCTGAAGCAAACCCCCCTCAATCTGTCCAGAGCCAGGGAGAATTCTCATCATCTCAGCGGCGAGCACGCCATCGCGCGCTGGAGCTAGCCACTATACGCTATCCACAGCACACTGCCACACACACACACGCCGGCCAAGGTTCTCAGCGCCACCTTCTGCCGCATGCAGTCTCGCAGCATGGTGCTGAACCTGCTGAACTCGCGTCTACCGAATTGACCGACTCTCCGTCTCCTGCTGCTTCTTGAGCAGCGCCTTGTCGCGACGCTCCCGGAAATTCTCCATGATTGTAAAATAATCCGTCTCCTGCTCGGTCACCTGTTCCTCACGGAACTGCCGGTGCTGCATCCCGCCAAACTGCTTCTCCCAGTTGTCCGGCAAGTCCTGCTGAACGCGCTTCCAGTACATCAGCAGGAAGACGGGGAATATGATGCACGCCATCACCTTCGCAAGCTCAAAGCCCTGAATCACATTAAACCCGGGACGCATTGTGGGACGCAGAAAGTCCAGCAAGCGCTGCCCACGGGACTTGGCAAAGCTTTTCTCTCGCACTACAACGCGCCGGTTCAGGCCATGGCGAGTGTAAGTACGCGAGTCATACTCGTTCACCCGAGCAGGGCTGGCCATTAGGTATCGTCGTGCCTCGCCAACCCCTTCTGGCCGGCTTAAAAGACGTCCAGCGGCAGTGCACCTGTAGCCCCAGCGAGGAGGGGAACACCATACACGTGGAAACACGCAGAAGAGAAAGGGAGGGATCAGAGCACTGCTGGATAGGAACCAATAAAAGCAGCAGCATGTGTCAAGCCCGCCCACGGTTACGAGTGAGTGTGGAAGCTCAACAACAAGAGCCCCCCCATGCGCCTGCTCCGATCGGTCGCACGCCCACACAGGCTACCCTCGCCATAGTCCCATGCCGGTGGCGCAGGGCCGCTCGGAATGACTGAACCGCATCTGTGCACCTATCAGAACAGACCTCCTCCCCAAACCACACTCTATGCACCATGGCCCCCGCTCGGCCACTGAGCAGCGCCACCTGGCCACCCGCTCCCCCGCCCTCTTCACTCACCAGCGACATAGGGACTGATACTCTTTGTGGAGCCGCCGCTCCTCCACCTCCCCCATGGCATTTGCGCGGCGCTGAGCTCGTCGGTGTGCCCGAAGCGCCTTTCCCTGCTCGATTGCATGCGCCGCCTGCCTGGCAGCCGCAACCCGTTCCTGGAGTGCTGTCTGTCGGCCCGCCATCTCCCTCTGCACCGCCAAACGCTGCTCCACGTGATGGAGATCATCTGATGTGAGAAACTCGAGCTCCCTCCGTAACGCGGCGGGGAAAGCAGGCTGCGCATCCACTTCGGCTATTGCTGCAGATCCATGAGCCCGCCTGTAGGTAAAGTTCGGTGGCACAGGTGCCTCCAGCGCGCCGTGGGCGCCTGCTTGCAGCGTGTGCGAATCCATTTGGACGTGGCCTACCCCAGTCGGTGGTTCCTCACCCCACCGATTGGATCTCTCAATGCGGCCACTACGGCAGGGGCGTGCGTCTTGAGAAGAGCAGGTGGAAAGAGGGAGGACAGCGCACTCGAGGGGAACGGCCAGCAAGCCCATGACACCCCCACGCATTTTCGGAGCGCACCGCAGGACAAACTGATGACACCACGGTGAGCCGCCATCCGGCAGATCCTTAAGCCCTCTCTCCTTTCCTCGCCACGCACCGACCTCTCACCGGTCTCGCTCGCTGTGTCTCCCCTCTATTGCACTGCAGCACACAACGCCCAGGATGCACGACTGCATCTCAGTCGGCGTCCACCACTATCGGCTTCCTCAGCACGCTTACGGTCAAGTGCAGCTCGCCAGAGGTATCCGCCACCATGCCCTGCTTGACTGCCACCCCTGTACGATCAAGCCGCGGGGGGCCTGCATCGAGGGCATCCACCAGGCTAGGCCTTCCGCCGATGAGGGAGGAGCGAAGAAACTCTATACCAGTTTTGTGCGGAGCCCATAGCGGCGCCCTTATCTCGTGCCGGCCCGGAGAGACCACGGGAAGTGAGATACTAGCGTATCCGACTGGGGCCTGCTGGCCCACACCGCCCATGCCCATCGTGAAGGCCGTCACCGCTAGACGCAGGGGTGCAGCAGGCAAATAGCCGTCCACGTATTGATACTCAAACGGTACATTGAAGACGTGGTCAACGTCGACTATCACCTCGTCGCGCACAACGTGCCCTGCGTAGGCAAGCTGCGTCGTGAACACAGGCATGCTGTGCTCGTCGCCATTGGAACAGCGAAGCTCAGACGACCCCCCGACGTCTCGCGGTGCCTCACTGTCCCGCACAAGCTCGCAGCGCAGGAAAACGGTGGTCTCCAACACACCCAAGCAGCGCTCCAGCACGCCGAACACGTAGTACTCACAGCTTCGGGGGGCCACAGAGCGAGCATGGGCCGATGCAGCACTACTGGTGTGCCGCAAGTGCTTGGAACGGACCACTGGCGGCGAATGCACCGGCTCAGCGGTCACCGCCGAGCTGCCCCGGAACTTCCCACGCCGCACACCACCACCGGTGTCGGGCAGCATCATGGCGGCCTCCTTCAGAAAGCTCCGCGCTACAACCTCCTTTGACGGAGTGAGGTGGCTCAGTGCGTGCCTGACCTGGTCTGCAAGGCAGTGGAGACCGTCCGCGGCGGCGCCCACCCCTGCATCCGGGGACGAGCACCCCTCGGTGGCGTCGGCCACCACAGCATCCACGGTAAAGGAGTAAATGTGCAGGGAGTCAACCATCAGCGTGTGCATCTCATGAAGACTGGGTTTGGCGGTGAAAAAGTGTTCGTCCCGCTCGGACGTGATCGTGCACATGACGCGCTCGCTCCCGGTCCACGTCAGGTCGTCACAGATGGGCGGGGCTGAGGTAGCACCGTCCGAGGGAGAGGCGGTACCGCCGCCCTCACTCAGCGTGCCCGAGGCCCACATGAAGTACATGTTGCTGCTCGGCTGGTGGTATTTTCGGTGCTGCCGCAGCACCACCGGTGCTAGACGGCTCGGGCCCTGCGGCGGATCCACTGGGAAGTCTTCCTCACCGACATCGATGTAGTCCTCCGCCGGTGGGCGCGTGAAGAGACACGACTCCGAGCGACGCAGCTGGGAAGCGAGTTGCTCCTTGGTCAACAGCACGCGAGCCGAGGAGGGCGCGGCCTGTGTGGCAGCCACCTCCGGGCCCTCCACCGCCCGCACGCTGCGTTGCATCTCCGCGTAAATGTCGAGCTGTTCCTGCGGCGAATAGCGCTTCGCATTCCATGGAATGGTCACGCAGCACATCACCTCCGGATTATCCTCCTCCACCACCAGGGCACGGCAAACGGTAACGCGAAACGAGAGACGGCGCAGCGGTACGCTGCTGCCATAGCGCTGCGGGGACAGAAACCGGATGAAGTCCATTCGCACCGTCTACAGCCGGAGGTGCGCCACACCGGCCAATGGTATAACTACTGCGCACCCTCCTTTCAGCACGTTAAGAGCACAATAAGAGATAAAAGAATGAGGAAAGAAAAGTCACAGCCTGCTATGCACCGCGCAATGCCAGACAGCGCTGTACCCACTTGGCACGAGCCTCCCCCCCCCAACAGCCCCTTCCACAATCAAGAGAGCTCGACGACATGTGTATGCGCCGTTCAACCTGGAAGTTTAACTGGCCAATTATTCGCACCGCTCGAGAGCGTTGGCTCTTCCACACTGTGCGACTCCTACAGCCCATGCTGGTACACGTGCACTCCAGCAACTCGAGTGGCCTGACACCCCTCTAGGTATGGCACTGGCCAGCGATTAGACGCCACCGTCCACCCTCGCTGCGCAAATACATCCAGAATGTCGGCCCGCAACGTCTGCAGCGCTTCAGGGAGCAAGTACAGAAAGAGAAGCGGGGGGGCCTCAACTGTCGCCCCCTCCATACCGCTGCTCCCAGAGGGTGCAGTAGGTAGCTGAGCCCGGCGTGTTCCAAAAAACTTGTCCTTGTCGCACAGCCGAATGTCCTCGTGAATAAAGTGAAGCTCGGCGGACCCGGCAGAGCACCCATCGAAGTGTCTCTCCAACGACATCTGCATCGCCTCGCCGATGAGTCCCTCATCCAAATCAATTCCCGTTGCTACCACCAGCAGCTTCGCTGCCGAGCTGTGGGCCTGCCAGAGCTCCAGCAGCCGCTCCACCAGGTGGATCATCGCAGCCCCATTCCCGCAGCCCAGATCCATGACGCGGAACCGCAATGTCACCTGTGCCATGTCTTTGTCAGACAGCGGTAAGAGGGTGGCCGCAGGGCCGGGATGACGAGCAGGGGAGAGAGATGGGAGGAGCAGGTGCCGCACAACCCACTCAGCCAACTGGGCTACGTCCCCTGCAGCGGATTCCACAAACGGGGATAAAAAGATGCCGTCGTCCCACTGAAAGGGAAGCACCATGTCGCCATGGGTGGCCATGGTGGCCGAGAGCAGCGGGACAGAAGGCGGCCCCTCCAGCTGGGACACGGGCGCTGCCTGTCCGACAAGAGAAAGCAGAAGAATATGAATCAAAAGCACAGACTTATATGCGAGCCTACTCAATGCGCGCTACGCTGCAAACCACCCCCACACGCAAGCTGCCGCATTACTCGCAGTTCACCCTTTGTTGCAGTGACTCTCATCCATGGACACCCCCACGCATCTAATAGTACATCGCACGCCCTATGCAGTGAAGCAGGAGGCGCGACTGTCTCCACCCTGCGCATGCAGTGGTACAGGCCCCCTACATCCCATTCGCCCCCCGCCCCGAGTTATGAGGCAATGGCCGTATTCACAATTCTGCTGCACTCGGCCCGGCTCAGCGCCCCATCCACAACTAGCAGCTTTTTGCTCGCCTTCCAAAACTCCTCCAGGGGCATCACCCTTTCCCTGTAGAGAGACCACCGGCGGTTCTGTTCCGCCTCTGATAAGCCGGTCGCGGTCATCCGCTGCCGCAACACGTGCCGTGGACAGTAGAGCTGGATGGCCAGCGTCAGTTCGCCGAGCGCCGCCTCCAGTGCAAGCGCCTGCTCGATCGTGCGCGGGAAGCCGTCGAGTATCACAACCTTCTTGGGCTTCACGGCCCCTGCTGCAGCGCGCTCGAGCTCCTCTGCTTCCTCCATCTGCGTGATGCTGTTGACAAACAAGCGCGTTAGCACCCGTGTTGAGACCGTCGCTCCGCTCTTCATGCTGTCCAGCACCTCCAGCTGCAGGTCCTCCGGGATGCGCGTCGTGTGCCCGCGCTTGCAATGCTCGCCAGAGGCTGCTTCCTCGAGCAGCTCGTTTGGTGAGAGCACCAGTACGTTGCCGGTACGCACCATCGTGCACTGCGCCGTCTTGCCAGCAAAGGGCCCGCCAAGGATCGTGATGATCTTGCGTGGCGTCACCACTTTCGCCATCGAAGATTCACCTCCTGATGGATCGGTATCCGCTTTACCATTGTGCTCCGCACCTTCGTTCTCCACCTCCATTTCCTTCAGTCGTGTAATCAGGAAGCTGATCGGATCGCCGGGACGCGACAGCGACAGCTCAGAAACCAGCTTCTCCAATAGCGCTTGCACCTGGGTGCGCGCTAGCACACCCTGCGCGTTGAGCTTCTTGTACGTGGCCGATGAGGCCATCGGTGCGGCGGTCCGGTGATGCTTTCTGTAGCTCACACCACCTGGAAAGAAAACACAAAACGATCAAGTCCACAGATACGGGATGAAAGCAACATGCAGCCAGCCTGCGTATTGCAGTGAAGCGGTACACGCTCCCAAGCGCACCGTGCGACTGCCAAGACAGAACAGAAGGACACAAACAAGGTCAGACGGGCTCGTCTGCACTCCACTACACTCTGTGGTTGGTCAGAGGCAAACTGCTGCGCGCCCGCATCGTCTGCTGTGCGACAACAGAGCTACCGCACCAGGTGCACACACGCCCACCACTCGACAATATCGAAAACACATACCTGCTGCTATACATACATTGCGTTACATTGAAAGACATCGATAGCTAGCAAGCGGCTGTGCCTGCGCCTGTGTACGCGAGTGATGGCGCCAGGATTCGGCTTGTGCAAGGAATACAACGAACTCGAACTGCACAAATGCCGCACCGACCACCACCTCTACAGGGCTGTACTGCGACAGCCAACGCGAGCCCAGCACCGCCAACACAATAGGGAAAAGGAAGTGGCCCTCTGCATTCGAACTGCACAGCCGCTCCACCAGGGGGATCCCACATGGCAGAAAGATATCGATGCAACAAGCTCTCCCTGCACAGGGTGCCCCAAGGAAGAAAAGATGACACAAAGAAGCCTGGCGAGACAGTCAGTACCCACCTCCCAGCTTACTTCAGCGCGGCTGTAGAGCGCAGGGAGGTCAGCTCCGGCCGCATGCTCATCCACTGCACGAAGGAAATGCGCATGCCCTTCCTCATGGCATCGTACTCCTCATCCAGGTAAACAGCAAACGCGATCAGGTTGAAATAACGGCAGAGGTAGTGCACGCCGGCATGGTGAGCACGTGCCCGCGATTCCTCCGGGGTGTCGGGTGACATTAGAGTCAAAGCAAAACCTTCAATGGCAGTGCGCAGGTTCTGTAATGCCGAGCATGCCTCAAGAACAAGGTCCACCTTCTCCTTTGCCTGGCGGCCGCGCGTCAGAACACGCTTGAGCTGCGAGATCACGACGTACTCGCCACGGCCGAGATGCGTCTGGTCGTCGCCGTAGAGAGGTGTATGACGGCTGCGGAGCTCGTCGTAGTACTCCGGGATGACAAGCCCAATGAGCAAACAGCACACCACCATCCCGGTCGTCGTGCGACCACGGCCCATCTGGCAGTTAAACACGAAAGAAAGTGTCTCACGGCGGTCCAGGTGCTCCACAATGCGTGGAAGCAGTATTTGCACCAGTACGTCAAAGTCGCCAGTGGCAGGGCTTTGCTCGTCGGTCACAGGAAGCCGCACCATCTGGCAGCGGAGTCCCTTTGCCTCCATCTCGCTGTACACCTCGCGCAGAGTCTTCACCGTGTCATCGGTCGCCGGCTCCCACATACCCACAAGCTCACCCGGTGACGCCTCGTCATGAACGAAGAATCGGCCGCCGTACTCCGCTCCCTCGGCCAGCACGTCCATGCGAAGCTGCGTCTCAATGTGCTCCACCTTTTTCGTCTCGATGCCCGTCAGCTCCACATTCACGTACGGTGCGCCGAGGTCGCGGAAGACGAAGGGACGATCACCGATGTACAGAATGGGCTCCTCGCGCATGTTCACCCACACCACAGAGCCCCGCAGCGGCTTCCGCAGCGTCTCCGGTCTGAACGACGGATCAAATAAGCGGGGAGCCGCAAACCCACGATACAGCTCGCTGTCATTGACCTGCCCGGGGTATGCCAGCATTGCCTCATCCGAAGCCCCTAGCAAGGCGAGCAAGTTGTGAATGCCCATCAACGTGGGAATACCCACGCCATACACGTTCACCATCTCCACCTTTCGCAGGCTCGGCGCGCCACACACCTCAGGCCGCAGGCCCTTCCGTTGGCAGCCAGGGAAGTGATCCGCTTTCATGCAGACGTTGGCGGTGAGCACATCACCGTGTCGGCGCGATACATCGGCCATCATTAGCTGATCGTGTGTAATGAATTTCAGTGCTGCTTCACCACGTGACTCGAGCCCCATGATAATATTGTTTACTTCCGTATGTTCAACCACCCAGGTACTCAAGGGTAGGTCATTAACGTGGTCTCCACGATCATCGATGTAGAGGGCGGAGAGTAACACGAGGAGATAAGAGCGGAGACAGTGGATGGCATCGAGAACAGCCTGCTGCTTGTTTCCACCTGTCGTTGGGATACGCCCCTTTAGGTAGGCTAAGGTGTGCAAGATGTTCCAGTTAGTGCCACGGCCCCCCAGTTGGATAGCCGTGTCTACAGTACGCAGAAGCGACCCTGCAGTTAGCATCTGGCAGATAACTGACGCAATCTGGGGCTCTATGTCGTGGTCGGGAACTGTGGACTGATCGACAGGCATTGTCATGGCCATGTGAGCTGAAGGAAGCAAATGGCCAGTCTCCCCGACACGCAGGATGTGCAACATATCGGTGATGTTGCGAATGGAGCGGAGATCGCGAATTCGTGAAGCCCGATAAAGTGTCAAGATATTCAGCGCTACTGTAGTCCTACTGGATCCTTCTGTATCGTTAATAACTAGAATGTCATGGGGACTGTATGTCTCGGACAGATACTGTAGGAACGGGTCGATATCGGTCATGAGCATCTGGCCGGAGAACGGTATGGGGACGCGGTGATACACTACCTCGGTTGCATCGGCAAAACTCTCCATGGTGGACTTTGGGGTCCGCACAGTGAGTACCTTGACCCTCACGGCCATGCGGTTCCCCGACTCGTCGATACGGTGGAGAACAATTTCGCCGTCGTGTTCCTGCGCCTCCAACAAGACATCACGCCTAAGGCGATCCTCAATTTGCTCGATGACAGCTAATGAAGCGTGCATCGTCGTGCCGTTCTCTGCCATTGTGGCTGGGGCACTGTAGTCTGTTAGCGTGTAGCTGACACCATTAATAAACACCATCGGCTCCGCACGTAAACTAAGCCACCGGAGTTTCTGCTGCTGCGGAAACGCTGTACGAAGCTCACGCACCAGATCTTGCCTTGCTTCTGGACCCATACGACCGCATGTAAAGATGGGGACGTCCGGTGCCAGCTGACGAAGTGCCTTGACGGAGCGCAAGTCCTTGCTCATCGGCACGCTGCACAGTATGCGACCAGCGCTCAGCACGTTTCCGCGTCGGTGACGCACGATACGGGCAATCCCTGCCTCACTGCCCTTGTCCACCGGTGCTACAATACGCTCCTGCTTCAGCTGCAAATCAACGTTCTGCCGAATGTTATCGATCAATACCTTCATCTCCGGGTTCGCCAGGAGCCACTCCGAGAAGGGCAATTTCGTGCTGTATGCCCACAAACGCTGCTCACAGTAGTAGGAGAAGACGAGGAAGTAGGCGTAGAGCTGCAGTCGCATGGAAGCCTCTTTGGGGTCGACATCGTCACCAGTGAAGGCCTTAGTGATGTGATCCGCCATGGAATACACCTTGTCTGCGAGATCCATGAGAATAACGAGTCGCCGTTCGTGCAGTTTGCCGTCAGGGATGAGGGAAACCAGCTTCTGTATCGTGCGGAAGGTGAGCGTGTTCGTATCTCCACGAAGCACACGCACATCCACCGTAATGTCCTTCTCGCACCACAGGTAAAATCGCACGATGCTAGCAATCTGCATCATCGCGCTCGTCCGACCGCGGCCCGTTTGGCAATTAAAGACCAGCATCGCCTTGGGATCCTCCATGCAGATGCTGTACACGAAGTCAAAATCGGCCGGCTGTGGTCCAATGTTTTGGGTAATTGGTCGGCGGTGATACCGAAGGTGACGACCGTGCTGGGTGGTCCGAATGATGTGCTGGAAGATTTCGGCGAGCGTGGTAACTGCATTTGCATCGGCGCACTCCCACTGATCCTCCAGCACCTCGCCCTTGCCTTCCGACTGTACGCTGATGTTGCCACCATTCTCATACGCCTCCTGCAGCACCTCTTGCTTCAGTTTAATCTCCACAGCCTCGATGCTCCTGCCCGTGACATTTGGAATAATGACCGGCTTGAATGGGTCCTGACGCTCTCGTACAATGTGGGCGGCATTGTTGATATACACCAGGGGTTCTTCACGGAGGTTCACCCAGATGATGTCGCCATCAGCGTTTGCGCGGCGGAGCTCGTTGATGATTGTTTTAATTGAACTCGCGTTTGCCTGTGCCACACCTGCCACGTTCAGCTTGGGGACGATGCGGAAATACGGAGCTCCAGATATCATACCGGTTGACCCGTGGCGGCTGTGTAGCACATCTTGAAGATCCACCTTCAGGATGTGCTGGGAGGAGAGTACATCACCACAGCGGATTGTTACGGTTTCGGATGGAGAGGGAAGGAAGAGATCTGGACGCTTCTCGAGCAACTCGAGCACGGCTACCGCGCCGTCTGTTGCTCGGCACGCGCTGCTCGAACACATGGACATGCACCCCATCGTTAAGCTAGCCATGGAGCGCTCGCCAAACTCACGTGGGCCGACCATCTTCGGCTCCCCGTTGGAACACTGTGTCTCAGACGTGCTCGGCTCAAGGGCACCACCTTCCAGCACCTGGTTTTGGGTGGCTCTCTTCCGGGCAGCCTGGGAAGTAGCAAATTCGTTAGCGGACGCCGCTCTCTCGTACACCTCGCTATCTATCTGAGTCTTTAACACGAGTGGAGTGGACGGCGCAATTGATCCCAGAGCTTCGTCGCCTCTCTCAGATTTGGTCCAGCTGCGGCGCAGTTCCTCTTCTCGGCGTGCCATGCGACGCTCCCGGTCGGCTATTTCTTGTGCCAACTGAGAGATTTCGGGGTCCCCTTGGAGGTAATTGATCTCGTTGCCGTCCACAGCAGCGTCCGTTGTAGCCCGAGACCTGACGTCGTGGGGTCTACTACTCTCAGTGACAGACATAGGTGCACAAGAGGGTGCTAACGGGGCGTACTTGGCGGCGGATCGAATGAGTAATCTCTTGTCCGTGACCCGAAAAAGTTCCTCGCTCCTTGCCCTCGGTGTATGACGTACCTCAGTGGTACGTAGGCTATGCTCCAGCGGCGTGAGGGAGCGAATAGCATTAGATGACGTCACACCCGGCAGTATCTGCGTGTGCCCGGACTCAGTGCACCTTGCACCATGTGTATCCTTTCTCATCTCCATTGACTGGATGTCGTTTGGATCGCTAGGAAAGGTAGCAAGACCACCCCGGAGGGGCGGCGAAGGCAGCGACAGCGCATGGAAGCCGCTAGGGTCACTCTTGTTTCTTTTTCCTGAAGGGTGGTCTCTCAACCGATTGGACTGAGTCTTCAGCAATGACTTTAGCAGCGCCAACTCAGTTTCTTCGGAGCTAGAGGCAGGCGAGGCAGCCTCAGAGCCGTTCACTCCCAGCGGCGCATGGCGAACCTCTGCGACTCGATCTTCTTCATTAGCAAGCGCCCCAGGCGGCGTAACTCGATGTAGGGCAGACGGGGGAAGGCGGGGAAACCGCACAGAAGACCGTGCGGATGACGGCATTTGCGAGGTGAATTGCGCACGAACCCTTGATGGTTCGGATTCTTGAATATCTCTTCTGTCACGCTTAGTACCTCCTAACAGCTATATACAACGTTAAACAAACAGTGACGAGCAGTTCTACCGTAACCGTCTTATTACCAGGGTGCGTACGCGGAAGCTCTGGAACGTGATCCCCAGTCAGCGAAGGTACAACAACTCTACGTCTGTGAAGAGAGAAAAGGGAGAATGCGCAATGTGGTCCGAAAGGTTAGGACTCCGCACGCAAAGCACGCTCAATCACCACACACCGTACAACATCACAGAACGGTGCACACGAGTACACCAAACGTTTGGCATGCCCATCAAGTCCAGACCTCTCTGATACCGAAACCCAACGTGACAGGAGCATTAAAATGCCGCCGTGGTCACGGCGTGCCGCGTTCAGTCGGTAAAGGATACAGTATGACGTACGATGGGTGGCGGCTAGTTCAGTTACAAACTGGGCCAGCCTCATGTTTCACCTACACAGGCCATAAGGAGCCCCCAAAAGGGTGAGCGCTACCCGGCATCCATTTAGCGTGCGGCAGTGATGATCGAACTAACGGACACTACCCCGAAGGAAAAATAAAAAAAAATGCAACTCCAACATATGCACAAGGACCTGGTTTTCCATAAGAAAAGTGTGTAGCCACACTTGTCACGGAAGAGAAAGCATACCGCCTCTTCCTAGTTTGCCTCTTCTCTCCCGGTATTAGTTGTCACCACCTGTCAGAAGCCGCCCTTCACATGAAGACGCCAGAAGCCATAGTACCCTGGAGCTGAGTGTGGACGGGTGCCCTATTCTGCAATCCAACTGTCAGACGCCAGATGTTCGGGGCAGATTACAATACTTCCCGTGGGTCGTTGTCTGTGCGCACAGGAATCGGTAGCAAGCGAATCCACCACGGCTGGTTGGAGCCGAATAGGCAGCGCTTAAATTGAGAGATACGTCTTTTCTTCTCCTCTACAAGGAGTGCACTGGCCTCCTTCGTTGGCGCAGGCTCACCAGAGCGTTGCGAGCAGCACAACATGCCGTCACAGTTTCGAAGAGCCCGTTGCGTATGCTCGTCCTTCACGCGCTGGGCGACGATCCACTGTAAAGTGGAGGTGCCACGAGCAACTAAAAAAAGATGCTGAGCAAAGAATAAGGCCATCGCTAGCCCGATCACAAGCAGAATGCCGACCACAGAAATCCAACCGAGTTTGTCAAAGAAGGGAGCGGTGTCAATCACCAGGAAGCTGACGAGCATTAGTATACCACTGACCGTGCAGCCCCCCGCTGCATAGCCGATGAAAACTACAAAAACCTTATAGTTGTTGCGGCCAACGCAGTTGTTGATGTATGGGCAATGGTGATCCATGCGGTAGACGCACCTACCGCACGTGCGACAGTGGTGCGCATAGTCCGGCTTGTACTGCTGACAGTACGGGCAGTACCGGAGGTTTCCATGAGCGTCAAGTGTGGACACAATATTTGGATTCAGAGGTGTATGTGTGGTTCCTATCCTCAGCTCATGGTGCTCACAGCGGCTCTCTCCGGCACCCCCGTGGTCTGCACTGAACGCCACAGACACTGGAATGGATGGCAATATCGGTGGAAGACGCTGCGTGGTTGATTCAATTTCGTGGCGCCTCTCTCTGTCGGTCTCATCTGCTTCCTGGGCGGAAGGGAGAGGCTGACTGCCTTGATTACGATGGAGTGTGGAGGATACACTTCCAGAGCGTGACCGTGGCAAGGGAAGAACCACTTCCTCCCTCTGGCTTGGGCCCGCCGGGGTAGGGTCAGCATCATCCAACTGGTAGCAGATCGGCTTGTACTTCCACGGCCAATTGAGGACATATCCAGGACTGTACGTAACGGCTGCAAATAGCCCCCACGTAATCATCCCGGCCGCCACTGTGCCAAGCACGATGAACAGGACACAGAGAGCCACTTTCCACTGCACCGCCGCATGTCTGGTAATGAGTATAATATGATACGCATCGTACGATGATATAAGGCCTGCGATAATGATGAGAACAATAAATGGTAGTACGTAACCGAGGGCGAGCCAGCAGCGCTGACTGCCATTTTCTTGATGCAGCCCATGAGCATTCGTGTTGCGTAGGGGGCAGATGACGTCCGCCATGTTCCTACTGATGGTACTTCAAGTCGAACTAGGGATGAGTTGCAGCACAGCTGTACTTTACTGTCCGCAACGCAAAAGAAAAAAATGGCCTACACCTGCACAGAGTGCCACCTTTCGTGCAAGCTTTTGAAAGTAAATTCCCCTTCTCAACCTTCGCACATAGCGTTTGCGTCCAGTGTACGTAATAGGTGCCGGTGCACAAACGCAGGAGTAAACCAAACAGACGTATGCAAGAGAATGACAGGAGGTGCGATGACGTACCCATCGGTAACACGAGATTGCACAGCGTAAGACTTGGGGGCGACTGTCGGGAACCTTCACATTACAACAAGCACCTTTAGACTGCCCCTCCTCGAATGGGGAAAAAAATGGAAGGATGTAACTTCTCCGATAAGGCTTGTGGCAGGCAATCAAATGGGAACACATTGCTCTGGCTAACCGACCTCCCCCACCTCCCTTACCGTGTACCTACGCCACAAGTAACGAAGCAACCAGTAGCATCCCCACACACTACAGAACAGATCCGTGGGAGCTTGTGCATGAACAGTTCACGCAATTAAAAATGACAGATGAGACCACATTGCTGCCACACTCGTTTTCCGGTGAGAAGGAATTCACCACACGAAACAAAATGATAGCATTGACGTATATGATCATTTGCAGACCTATCCTCTTACACAAGCCTGGCCATCTCGTGTGAGAAAGTCTCTTCCACCACGGTGGTCCTGATAGGATACTCCACGTTAGCATTTCTCACCGGCTTCAGTGGCAACAGCATTATCCACCAACGGCGATCCTGCCCAAACACATCGAGCATGTGCTCCTCCCTATCTATATCGTTCACTTTAGCCATTCTGCCAACACCCGTCTTGCGCGCGACGAAGTTGGAGATAGAGGTCTGACCTCTGCACGCCATGCAGAAGAAGTGCAAGCCAAAGGCACAGAACGCGATCCCACAGGCGGTGGAGAAGATGAGCGAAAAGACGAGACAGAGAAACAATACCTCGTTGCTCTGCGATGTGCCCCACCCTTTCAGCTGATAGTACAAACTCCAGGCCGTCGTGCCGACAATATGAAACGCCCCTACAGGGATATACCCAAGAAAGAGCAGGAAAAACTTGCTGTTCTCCCTGGCGACGCAGTTATTAATCCAGGGACAGTGGTGATCCATTCGGTAACTGCATCGGCCGCACAGACTGCAATGGTGAGCGTTGTCGGGCTTGTACTGCTCGCACTTGCCACAGTACCGCAGCCTCCCTTCACGGTCCAGCTGGCGGACTTCATAGGGGTTGTCGCTGAGCTTTTTGCCACCGTAGACAGGCATCTTAGACCACACCTCATGCGGCACAAAGCCGGGGGAAGTAAAGGTCGCACGCCATAAATTTGTATAAACCATCGCCTCGGCCAAAACCATTACGATCACGCAGTAGTAGAAGTACATCCAGGACACGACCCCTGCACTACACATCTCCTTAATCACGGGCAGGAAAATGACGTGGTAGGGAAGTACATTGGCACCAATAAGACAAGCCGCAAAGAGCGGTCCTGCGTAGGAAAGATAAAGGAGGGTCCATCCCCAGCATCCACGAGGCTTATAGGTGTGAATGCTTATGGTACACATAGATACTGCAGCGTTCCGCTAGGTGGTGCCGCCGTCGATGCCTGAGCCAAGTGTAGGGGAGCAGCGACCTTCGGTGTGTACGAACCAAGAAGAAAAGTGCTGGTGGTACTGTTGAAAAAAAAGATGGGCACGCCCCCGCCCCCTCGTAGATGAACGAAAGATGTCCTAAGGGCTACGAGGATCAGAGACAGTTGGAGGAGCGCACCACTGCAACTGTTCGGGGAACAAGAAAGCCAGGGAAAAGGCTGTCACAACAACATGAAACCAGCTACAGCCTACCCATGAATTTTTTAAACACCCAAACAAAACAAAACAACAAAAAAGGCACCCTCACCTCTTCACAACGACATCAATCTTCTGGTATATGCATAAACATGAGAAGAAGGAAAAGAGAATGCAACAACAAAAAGCGTCACCACTTGCCGCCCATCTGCGTCGCCCAGCCCATCGAATTGCTTTCTCTTGCCCATCCCCCATCCCCTTTGCAGGGTATATCAAGAGAAAGGTGCATGATTCAAACAAGACACTTGACTTCTCGCTATACTAGATTCACTCGTCACGGATCTCGGTTGCCTCCACACCTCCACTATGGCCAGTTACGCCGTGAGGTCTAGGAGAGCATCGAGGTTTCAGAACCGTAAGCACAGTCCCTTACACGCAGGTGTTGTACTCGTGATGGTAAGGGGAGCCAGTAGGGAAAAAAACACATCTCGCTCTTTCCCAATTATTACTGCACTCACCCCTTCCCTGATGTCGGGCATCATCGAGTAACATAACGCTTGAAATTTACGTACGGTCCAATAAAACATGGCTCATGGAAGGTCCTACGCAAGTTTCGTGCAAGCCAACATACCTGTCAAATGTAGCTTGCGTGACGACTCCCTTCATCATCTTCGAGTTACGCACAAGTCCTTCTATTGTTACTCTTGCGTGCCACAGACGTAGACCTTCCAGTTGTGCTATGCCGTGTTCTCACACGGCTCTGTTGACCCGCGATTCCTATGTTATTACTCCCAACACAAACAAGCGCTGAACAGCCCTCCCACTTTTTCACCCACACTCTCACGCTTTGGCCCTGGACTTGTGATTCTGTAGCGTCACCTCGATCAGCTCTGCTACACGGCTGTTGTCGAGCACCACGCCCAATCGTTCTAGTTGCTTCAAGCTGTGCAACAAAAGGGTTACGTTGCCTGCATCGGAGAGCGAGTCGACGAGCCGTAGTAGCGCCGAAACCTCCGATTCTTCAGTTGTCTCCTTCGCTGACTTCTCCTGCAGACGCTTCCCCTCTTCTGGGCTGATGCCGTTCATAACACGGGCGATGTTATTGTAGCGATCAATAATGCTATCAATTTGATTACGATGCAAGTTGGTGTTGCGCACAAAGGGACGAATAAAGGCGTACTGCTGGAAGAAGTGCCGAAGGTCGACCACAAAGTCTTTGATAACCGGAAAGTTCGGCAGAGGTCCCACTGTAGTCAGCTGCTGAGCAAAGGTAACACAGGCGAGGGAGTTAATGCCATTGATGTTCATCGCACAGCTACCGCACACCCCTTCACAACAGGAGCTGCGAAAGGCTAGCGTGGGATCCTGATGCGCCTTCACAGCGATGAGCAGATCCAGTACCATGTAGTCGTGATGCTTGTCGTACTCGTAGCTCTCCACGCGAGACATATTCTTTTCGGGATCAAAGCGTACTAGCTGAAGGACAGCTTTGTTGGAGTTTGACGATTCGGCGGCATCCGTGGCGGCCAGACGGCGCACCGTCGTCTTGTAAATGCGAGGGGCGACCTTGCGCAGCATGTCCACCGCTACACAGATTGATAAAGAGTACGGAAAGTGCTGCGATTTGTGGTAATATTCTACGAGTCGAAAGTGCAAGAGTAACACAGCACACAAGCAAAAAAAAGGATGGCCGTGGAGAACAGCATACAACATGAGAGTCCTCCCCCCCCCAACAACAACAACATTAACCTGTGCTCAACTCTATCGACGCACCACGGAGACAGCCCGGCCAGAAATGAGAGAGCCCCGACAACAGCAGCCACGGTGCTGCCTCCAACAGCAACTGCACATCATGACAGCCACCGCAGGGGCATCATCTAATTTTATGCCTCCTGGACAAACAGATCCCAATCATGAACTTCAAAGCTGTGCAACACGGCAAAAAGAAGCTGCTTTAGCTCTTCCTCACCCTGTATTCGCCGCACCGTCTGTGCATCCGTGCTCCCTGGGTGTACGCACTGAGGGGCCGATACAGAAATAAGAATATCTGTCGAGACGAGGGGTAAGAAGCGAAGGACGACCAGTCCGACGAACACATCGCTCTCTTTTCCTGTTTCATTAGAGAACTTGGCTATCTTCTGAAGGCCGGTAGAGATCCCCCCGTATGAGCACACACACCCGCTAGCCGCGCCACGGTGGGCAGGAGGCCGCGCCACGTTGGGATATGCGGTAGTGGGTAGTTCCGTTGTGTTCTGCAGCACAAATTGCTGTGGTGAGCACCCATTTGCCTGTGCCAGATCGGAAAAGAAAAAGGCCGCTGCCTGGGAGTCCGGCACCTGCGCCTGGCGAGCTAAGAGCTCTACAATGACAGTGGCCCCTGTATCAATGTCATTGAACACCTCTTGGTTGTCTGGGACTTGACGAAAGGCAGATACGTCCACCATCTCTGGAGGGAGGTGGCAGGTCATGGCACCCCCAAAAAGCGGTGTCACCTGTGAACTCATGACGGCAACCTTCTTGACCTCGCCCTTGACTTCCCTCCCACCGCCTCCTCACTGGACAGAATCACAATATTTTACATAAAAAAAGATTCCCAAAGGGCAAGCAAAAAACGATCAAGACCCACGTAAAAAGAGCAACATGGGAGAACGCCTCGCTCAACCGTACAAAGCCCGGCTGCATACGTATGACCTCGCACGCACACAGGGACTGGAAATGCCCAACAGTCTCACCTACATATGAACGGGAGAGTCATGAAATACCAGCACTACCCGCATTGGAATCACACACACACACACCCTCAGTGTCAATTTCCTTAGGAATGACCAACAAGCCGGTCACCAGCGCTAATCCTTTGTCGCCACGCCCGCTGTGGCATCTAAATCTGCTTTTAATAAGCGGCGCCTTGATACCTTTAAAAGGCGCGTGATGTCCACCATGTGATGCCACACAACGGTGCAGCCATATGCAACGAACAGCAAGCACGCCATCGCCTGAACGTCTAAAAGACAAAAGCTGGCCATGTCCAGCGGACGTACCGCCATCATAAGCGGTACGAGTCTCCGTGGAGCGTAACCCGATTGCGCAATACTTCGCACGCCTTCCGAAAGGTAAACGCCATTAAAACCTACAAATAGCGCGCCAACGGCTGACAGGGGATACAGTGCGAGTGCAACGCAGATGTGGGTCCCTACACGACTATTAACTGGTGCACTGCAATTAATGAACAGTACGGCGACACTGAGGAGGCCAAGAAGAAAGAAGACTACCCCAAGAATGAGCATTACCCGGTTTGCTAATACTTGACGTGCTGTACCACCACTTGTTGTTACCTTCCTGCAAGCTTCCCTCAGCCTTCTGAAAGACATCAAAAACAACAAGCATGAAGTGGAGAGAGAGAGAGGCAAATAGCGTATACACACGCCACGATTCACAGCACCAACGGTGCCAGCCGCTGCGCACAGAGATACCTTAGGATGATCCGCTTGGGCACAAGCGACACACGCATCTTCGTCCTAGTGCACGAATTTTTTTTCGTGCTTCGCCTCAAAGTTACAGAAGTGCCACCCGTGCTGTTACATCCAGCACAGCGGTAAGGAGCGTCGCTGTCACGGATATAGGGCCCCACGGCATGCACTGCCCAACAGCTCCCTTTTGCGCGGCGCACATTCCCTGAGCCCACACACAGAAGATTTTTTTTACGCAACGAAAATACAAAGCAGGGTACAGTCCATGCGTCTACCTGCACGTCAGCTTACTCGTCCACGGGCCGTCAACTCACGAAGTTCTCCCTTCTTTGCATTGATCTGAGACTGTAGAAGCACATTTGCTTCCCGAATGAGCATCAGGGCTGAGCGCTTCGTGAAAAATTTGGCTGCCTTGCTGTCCGCTGGGTTCACTTCCTTCACCTTTTTCACCATCACCTCCGGGTCGCCCGCTGCAATCGTCGCTGGGTCGCGAAACCCGGCATTCCATAGCGCTCGTGCCCGTGAGGGTTGTACACCGCGGATCTCCATTAGAGGCACGAGGTCGGGTTTCACACCGAAACCTAACCGCTTCACAAACGATGACAGTACCGCCTCAAGGGAATACCATTCCATCGCATGGCAAAAGCTTGTAATGGAGCTGCTGAACATCGAGGCAGAGCGCATGAGGCTCTGCAGCTGGCCACGACTAACCTGATAACGCTCCTCTACCTCATGAATGGGCACTTCGGAAAGGATGTCCGCGAGCATAAGGGCCACAAAGAAACGGCGGGCAGTGAAGAAGAGTCGCCTATCTTCCTCCTTCGTGGGGGCAACGTGTGACGGACCACCAAGCCCCATAGCACGCTGGTTAATGAAATATTCATCCACCCCAATTAACTCCGCTATGCGCTGTCGTGTGTCATCTAGACGACAGAGCATATTGCGAAGCACGCCCCAATCGCATTCACCCACTTCACGAAGTGGCGTGAGAAAGTAGCACAGGTGCAAGTCATCACTGAGGATGAGGCCAGTAAGGCGAAGCTTCTCAAGCTCGGCCTTGACAAGAACGGCCTCCTCCACGGAAAAGCACGAGTGTACCGAGGAGGCACCAAATGGTGTGACACGAAAGAGGGTGTGAGTAGGTCGGGGCACACTTGTCACGGTATTCGGAATTGCACAGTGGCTTGTATCCGCATCAGCGTACTGGCCCTCAACATTCAACACCCTAACAGCACCCATCTGGGGAGGTGGATGTGAAATGCTCTCCTCCACTCTCGTGATCAAGCCTTCATGAGCCAACCCCTCTACAGCTTGCTGAAGGAAAACTCTCACGATAATACTTGAATCACGCGCTGCCATGCTAGGTCCCTCATCGGCCACGGGAATCGTGGTGGAGAGTTCCTGCTCTGATTCTGTTAAGGTGCCAAAGCCGGAGACCGAGGCTGACGGCGGTAGAGCATCTGGTGCACCGGGGTCAGAGGGGGCGAGCGACGTACTCGGCACCGAAGTACCTAAACCTTGGCGGAGCTGTTTACTCACCAGGGGGTTTAGTGCGGCGTCGATAGGACCCATTGCTTCGTGGCACAGCAAATGCTTACCCCACGTTTCTGCTGCCTCTTCGCTGGACACTAGACCAACACCAACGCACTCCATTACCGCCCGAGAAAACTGGTTAAAGTCCTCCAGCATCTGACTCGTGCACGGCTCCAGCTTTTGATGCATCAGCCTGCTTCCTCGCACGCGGTCCCGTTTACTGAGCACTAGAAAGGACTCGCCAAAGGTGTCCAGACCCACGCGGCCTGCCCTACCGCACATTTGCAGGTAACGCGACTTGGTCAAGAAGTCACGTCCCACGTAGGGTGACTTGAATATAACCCGTCGTGCTGGAAGATTCACTCCAGCCGCCAAGGTAGAGGTGCAGCATAGAATGCGAATGTGCCGGCTGCGATAGGCCGCCTCTACGAGAAGGCGCTCCTCCGCCAGCAATCCGCCATGATGAAAAGCCACGCCATAGGGCACGACCTGTGCCAGTTGAGTGGCTTCGTGATGCGAGATGCTCCGCAAATCGACCAGCAGTGCGCTGAGCGCAGTCGGGTCGGCGGTGGGTCTACTGATGCCCTGCATGTGCACGGTATCAGGTACCGGCGCATCCCCTCGCATGGCATCCGACGCACTCCGTGTCGCCATGGCGGTGAGGTAGCGAACCATACCTTTGGCGGTGTCGACACACTGCTGTCTGCTGGCACAAAACACCAGCACGGAGGCCTCCGGCACTTCCGTTGCTAGCTCCAAAAGTTGCTCCACCTCGTTCCCACCATTCAGGTTGCGCTCATTGTGCTCCCCATCACGCAGGACCATGCCGTCAACCACGCTGTATTGGTGTAAGGGCACTGGGCGATAGGTGCCTTCATAATACGCGGCACGCATCCATGTCGCGAGGGCAGGTAGGTTAGCCACAGTGGCGCTCATGCCCATCACCTGCAGCGCCTCTCGACGCTCTGGCAAAGCAGAAATACAGAGAAGCTTTGACAGAAGCAGTTCCAGCGTGGCGCCACGGCGCGGCTCACCGACCATGTGCAGTTCGTCCACCACGGCTGCCCCCAGGTCGGACGTCCGACCCTCCTCGATCAAGTAGTTTAAAACAGAGTTTGCCTTTTCAATGGTGCAGACATACACCGCCGGTGAGCGGCAAAGCGGCAAGCGACCGCTAGAGCCGTAGTGGCCGTCGACAACAAAGTCAAACTTGTCACCCAATGGAAGCAGGGCAACCGTCTTCTCCTCGGCTAGCGACACGAACGGTAACACAAACAAGCACGATTTTCCTCGGTTGAGTACACACCGGAGTAGCGTTATCTCAGCGACGAGCGTCTTCCCCCCACTGGTGGGGAGACTGTATACGAAATTGCACCCGCTGCGTACATCGGGGCGCATGAGGACCTCATGTTGCCAAGGGTACAGCTGCGTAATTCCACGCTGGCACTCAAAATAATGCCCAACTTCCACTGGTAGGTCGTAAAAGGAATTTGGGTCTGTCGGGGGCACAGCTGTGCCCACTCCCACGGCATGACCGGCCCATGCCATCCCCCTTGAGCAAGATACGCTCTCAGTAACAGAGGTCGCCATGTGGACCGCTCCTACACTTCTCCCTGTACATTCACTCTCCATAACGACTTCGGGAGCAAAGGGCTCGCTCTTACCCGACGTCATGTCAACCGCCAATGGTGCTGCTGCCTTTGTAGGCGGCCCGGACGCCAATGTGAACCGCGTGCGCCGTGGATGGCAACCATTTTGCGATCCCATGACTGCCACCGAAGGAGTGGGGCGGTGTTGAATCTCTGCAGGCAATGCCGCATGGAGATGGAACCGTTGAGCTCCCGCTGAGGCAGGAGAGAAGCACTCCGTAGCTGTGCTGGCGGAAGTGGCTGATTCATGGCGGAGGGGATTCTCGGGTTCTGCAGCCCTCTCGTGCAGGCTTACATTTGAGGCCGTGCACGCCGAGGTGCAATGACCAGCCAAGGCAGCAGCTGTACCCTCCACATCGTGGGTAAGGGACACAAGCTGCAGCTGCGCCTGGAGCGTCGGTGCTATCTTCCCTAAGCCGTCGGGCTCCGTCGAACAGGCATACGCCGGACACATACCAACATCTGAGGGTGCAGCGATGGACACTCCATGGGGAATTCCCCTGACCGCCTTACCGGGGGATGCGGCGGAACTTTCAGGCGACTGCTCCTTAGCCCTTGCCAGTGTGTAAGGTGGAGGAAAACCGTGCGGCGGTTCCTCTGTTGCGGATGGTGGCAGCAAGCTGGTGTCTACACTAGCGCCCCCAGTGTCGAGTGCCGAAAGGTCTCCCCACAAGGCGTGTACATCGGTCCCTTCTCCAGCCTCCTCCATCGCATCACATGCCAACTGCCAAAATGCCCCCCCGTCCTCCGAGTAGCCGCCCAGCGCAGAGCAGTGCACGGACAGCGGGGTATCCTCGGACATCCGTAGGTCTTCTTCTACTTCACGGGCAAGGTCCTCTGGGCTCTCGTGGACAGAGCGCATATACACGGATGCTGCTGCAAGCTCGGTACACGCAGAGGTCTGCTCGGGGTGCTTGACTTCATCCTCCAAAAGCACTTCCTCATCCATCGGAGACTCGTTTGCCACGCGCGCAGGGACGGCGGTAACGGCAAGCTCTTCGTTTTCCGCACGGAAAAGCTGCCTGGCGGGGTGAGATGTAACATAGACAGGAGAGACTTTTGATACTTGGCATTGCTGCCCCAGTGCAGTTGCAAACGAACTTGCATCAGGAGAAGTTGCAGTGGCCGAGCCGGTGCCAGTGATGGAAGAGAGAACACATGCTCCACGAGCCTCAGCCTTCTGTGATGGAGGGTCATCCGCTTCAAGACCCTCTCTTATTGGCCTCGACGGCGAAGTCACTATATCCTGAAGAAGGTGGTTTTCTTCTGCTAGAGAAGCGGTGTTACTGGGAGGGTAGTACACCTCTCGGCGCACAGTTTTGCCACGCCGCACAACAGAGCTGCGACACGTAGCAAGAGGAACCGTTGTGAGCTTGTCCTTCAGCCGAGCGTTGAATGGGCTACCGGTAGCCTGTACGCCTACAACGTGATTAGCGGCAGAATCGTTATCGCGGTTCTCACCAGTGCTTGTGCGAGGAGCATGAAATCCCCGCAGGGATATCATCGTTCGCCGCATTGGTATAGCTTCTCCTTGCACAGAGGCATGTGTCCATGAACTAGCCGTATCAGAGAGAAGCGACAAGGATACTCCCTCCCTCTTCTCAGGACTGCGACGCTTGATGGCAGTCCTGGGAAGTGCCTGAAGAGGGCCGCTAGAACCGCCCCCGCCCCGACTGGCCTTTTCTTTCCACTGGTCACTTTGCGCAACGAGTGAGAGTGGAATATAGTTCTGAACGACTCTGCAATGGCACCACCAAATGCTCCCCGTATCCAAGAAATCAAGAAAGAAGCACAGATGAATAACATGACGGGAATCAAAGAGTCCTTCTCCCCACCAAGTATCAGCCGAGGTGACCGAGCCGCTTCCCACACACACTTGATTGAGACCATAACCGATCAGCAGCCCACAATGATAGTTACACCAAGCCACTAAGGACATGTTGGTAGTCACCCCCGTTCCTCATGTTAACACAGGAATTAGATTTCCCACACGTATGGAGCCATATAATGTCTAACATACTAACACATCCCCCTGGTGATGCTGGCACCACCTCACAGTGGTGCCAGATTACAGTACCCCGTCACGGAGGAAGCCAAGCGGCAGCACTATACCCTGTCCCAACAGACTGGGGCTGGTAGCTACCGGAGAAAGAGCAAACATATTCACCGGCGCTCTGGGGTGAACGTAGATCAAAGACAGCTCGCCCGGACGTGTAAGGCTCAAGGCATGAAGGAGATCAGGCAGCTCCTCCCCGATGGGAGGCCCCACTCATGGACAGTACATTCCCTTGACCTACACTGCACCAGGTGTTCAAAAGCATTTGCGACGCAGAGCGCCCTCACCACGCACACTCGAAAATGTCACGGCGCACCCCCAGCACAACGACCTCAAGATCCTACGCGAAGAAACCTCTGCCCACTTACTTAT
>JAIZPF010000028.1:28873-112933 GCA_020509355.1 Blechomonas ayalai | reverse complement strand
TTCCACCTTGGTGACCCGTTACAGCCAACGATGCCAAGCACAAGTATGAACCACCCCCTTACCGTCGTATAGGGGGAGACCGTGCGGGAGCCCTCACCCCCTCTCATCACTTTTTTACCATCCCCCCCATTAATATTTTGACCATCTCTCCCCCCGGCTCCTCTAGACCTCCTAGTGAATTCCCGAGAGGAGCTGCAATACAAGTGTGAGTAACACCGACGAGAGCCAACCCGAGGGACACTGAACATTGCAGGTGGGGGAGGAAGAGATTCAGGGGGACGTACATTATACCCGCTCGAGGTTTACCCAGAGCGAGAGTTGAGATCGCAGGGTGCAGCACGTCTGCAGATTAAACGCACACGGAAGAAAATCTCACAGACATCAATTAGCCGTGCATTTCAAGGGATAGCAATTAACACAATGTCTTCAGCTGTTCTAGAGCCGGTAGAGAGATAGAGAACCTTTCCCTCTTGCTGATCGAGAAGCACCTGTACAAGTCGTCCATTCATTCCCTTTCATGGTGTCTGTGGAGCACTTTTGGATAGGAAGAAAAAAGGCCTGTGTACCCTGCGTAGCTCCACACGTTTTGTCACATAACCCCTCATCCAGATTCCGAACCAAAACTCAACCGTACACCCCCGCAAATCCCTTGCTCCCCATCCATCGAGGAGCAATACCGGCACAAGGGAGTACAGGGGTGAGGGGTGCACTTCCTTATATGAAATCGCACACCACATGCGTGACCGCAATTAATTATGCCACATCGCAGCACTAGTCGAGAGAACGCAATCCCATGGCATCCTTCAAAAAAAACAAAACACAAAAGAACAGCATCGTACATACGTACCATCATGAAACACCCTGTGCACGTGCACCAAGCATGCAAGAATCTTGCGCCTCTCCTTGCACCGCCTGCCCACCAGCCACCAGAAGTGAAAAGTGCAAGCTCCGTATACACCCATTCCAACAACCTGTTACATAGCACATCGTGTTTCTTTGCCAGATGCTTCACCCTCCGCTGTGTCACTCCTTCAGTAGCCTTGTCCACACACAAAAGCACCCATCACGGCCCACCAGAGTCTGCGCGACGGCTACCAACCCGGCTCTGGCTAGATCAGCACACCACCCGCACCCCCTCACCAGAGACATTTACGGCATCGACTCTCTCACCCGTTTCTTTGCAAGGGTATTTGGTGAACAATGACGGCTGCTAATCGAACGAGTTAGATCAGGACGTACCTTCAGCACGGCCGTCACTGCAGCATCCATGTCGAGCAAGTCAGCCTTATCCCTGGCGTGACAAACCCCCTCCTCGCTATTCGTTGCCTCATCGGGGAAAGTGTTTGCGATGCTGCCTCCAGCAGTTGCTGCAGCGCCTTTATCTCCAGAATCGACACCCCAGGTCCTTTGAAGGTCCCTCAAAGAGAGTGTTTTGGCAACAGCGAGGGCAACATCTTGAATCTCAGCCACATGAGGCACATTCGCCGAAAGACAGTAAGTGCATAAAAACTTGACGATGTTCTCTGGACTGCGTTCCTCCTGCATCACCACTCGTTCATACGTGATAGGCATGTATGCGGCGATGGTCGGTACAACCTGCTCCTCCTTTTGAGGCCAATCCTCCGCCAGCAAGTCGTTTTCGTCAATGTTGCACGCCATGTACTGAAAGAGAAGTGGGCTTGAATCATTGCTCGCGTCCCCACATACTCCATAGTGGCGCGCTACGGTGCGAAGAAGTAGCACAAGTATGTTAAGCAGCATGAGAACATCAGGGCAGCACGGGCATCGGTCGCTCCAAAAGACGCAGACAGCGCCACCCTCACTCTCAGCTGCAGCGCGCTTCAGTCGTTCAAATGTGGACGTAACGGCGGAGCGGCCCTCCCTCATCAGCACTCCGTGCAACGGCTCGAAGAGGTCATTCAGTGGCGGGCGGGCTCCCTGCCGCGCACGTGGCTGCACTCCCTCGGCGATTCGAGTGAAAAAGGCAACGACGTCTTTTAACTGCACCGGACTGCCGTCATGCTTATTATAATCCAGTACGTAGCTATACCCGTCATCATCCCGCATATCGATGAGAGCTAAAAAGGGAGCGCGGCCGTGCACGGCTATGCAGTCCTGTAGGGAGCGTTGATTCTCAGAATTCGTAAACTGAACACGAAGCATAGTAGGAAGCGAGGCGTAGAACTGCTGCTGCTTTTCAGAGACGACGGAGGACTCACTAGAGGCCTCGGGAGTCGCTCCCGATAGCATGAGGCAGGCATCCTCGACAAGCACGACAAGTTCTGTAGACGTCGGCGGGTCGGCACATATTATAAGTGCAAGCTCCTCATTCAGCCGCGCGCAGATCGACTTGGTGTGCTCCTGCCACTGGTGAGATTGCCTTGTCATCCACTTGATTACGCACCCAAGGTGCCACGTACAAGTGTCCCTTATTCTTGTAGCAATAGGTGCACCAAAGCTCCTTTACTACCGTGGAAGAGGGAGAAGGGCCGCGCGGCTTTCAGCGTGAAGTGACCGTCAAGGAAAAACAGCGCGTGTGGCGCTCCGTCCCTGAAAAATACTTCTCCTATACACTTATGTATTTCTGATGCTTTGGTTTGACTCCCCGCCCTTGGTTAGAGTGTGGGGAGAAAAATCTCACCTCCGAGTGTACGCAACGCCAAAATGCACAGGTACTTGCGACGAAACCAAATAAATAAAACAAGCAGTGGAATGAAGTCAACACCGAGCCCGCTACCGCACCCCGTGCATTCGTACAGGGCTAAAGCAGCTGCCCTACAGACCTGCTCCGTGGATTCTCTTTTCGCCCGGCCTTGACCGGATCCAGTGGCGCCGTGCTCAGAGGCACACCATGCTCAGTAGGGTTCATCGGCCACTTCAGTGAAATGGTCCCGGATGCATTACTTTGGAATAACGGTAAACGCAGTATCAGTAACACGAAAAAAACAACGGGCGTATCAACAGGGATCAGACCGGGTGTAGCTCACCCCTGTAGGCGTTCTTCGCATCGCCTCCTCCACCGGCCTTTTCCAGATCCATTTCTATTACCTTGGCAGAAGATTCCTCACATCTCATGTCTTCATCGCTGCGCTCAACAAGAAAAGAGCCCCAACCGCGCGGACTGCCTCCTCCAGCGCGAGTATAAGCAAGCAGGAGCACCCATAGCGCATTTGCCGAGTAGGCAATTTTCGCACTAGGGGTTGCACCGATTTTATGGACAGTACGCTTACAACGAAAAGTGTATCGCACCGTCCAGCCGGTCATACAGTTGTATCAAACAAGAAAACAGGTCCCTCCGGCAAGTTCATCTTTGCATGACAAGTGCGGTGGAGGTTTACTCGAAGGGCGAAAATGATGAAGCAGCCATGCAACAGGCGAGCACACTCAACTGCATCAGTGGTGAAAACAGAGTGTGCCGGTGGCCAACTCTTCCGATACACACGTGCGATACTACACAGCACAGTCAAACGTGAATTTTCCACTGTGCTTGACTAATACTGACTGTATCAGATCTGGTGATCACTCGCCCAGGCCACACTACCGAGACTGGAGCGTGAGTGAGAACCACACCGATGGGGGCCAATAAATATGGGTGAGAGTAAGCACATGGGACGTGAGTGACGTACAAGCTGGAACCTAGTGTCAGTATAAACATAGAAAATCGAGATGGGTAAAGTGAGCAGTGACAGCTAGTCGACAGACCCACCCATCTTTACGAACTGTATGATGTCCTGCAATTCCACTCTGTCGGGTATTAATGGTGTACACGCGAATAGCGAGAGAATTTAGGTTCAGCCTATGGATCATTAAAGCTTTTTTCGAAACTTCGGTCGGTGCAAGTCCTTCCTATTAGGGAAAAAACTGCAGATGGAAGCCATGATCCTGAGGAAGTAAGGCGCATTCGGCAACACATGCGGGAGGTCCGCAAGTCCCTGGATAATGGGGCGTTTGACAAATACGCTGGTGAATGACTCAGACACGATGCTGCCAGTCCACATCGCAAAACTGGCACCGCTGCATCCATGACCGCGGCCGAGGATCAAGCCGAACCCCAACTAGAACAGTCCCTTGCCATCATGAAAGCCTGGTAGAGGTCTGTTCCGCGACATCAGAGTGTGTCTGGTGCTGCAACGCAGCAAATTTGAGTAACTCAAATAATGGCAAGTAGAGCGCCACGTTACTCGTGACCCATAATATCCGCATGCCGCCTCCCTGGTAAAATGCCCGTAGGCCTCCCTCACTGTACGTGCGCGCAACGACCTGGCGCACGGTGAGTGTAGGATCGCTGTGGGAGGTAACGGTTGTCTTCGATCGAATGGTATCGAGAGGTACGGTAATCACGGACGCGAGAAGAGCACTGAAGCCGCCAGAGAAAAAGGAGCACGCAAACTTCTCCCGATAGAGTGCCATCGCCCCTAGGGGCTGTCCGACTTGCCTCGGGCCATCGCTCACGGATGGAGGTCCCTTCTGGTAGTCGTCCCACATGCGCTTTGTCCACGGCGTCAGGAACTCGTATAAGTTCCACTGGATTGCCGAATACGGTATGTCGTGTAGGATGGTATGCGGCAGTACGAGGCGGCCACACGCGCGCCACCCGAGACGGTACATCTGCTTTGCCGCATTGATAGAGCTGCTGGACACGGCAGCCTGCACCCGCATCTTGATGATCTCCATCGGTACCCGCCCAGCGCTCACGCTCAGTTCCGCGGCGGCAGCAACGAGCACCGTTCGCCACACTATCGGCCACATGCCATCCGTGGTGCGATCAATGTCAGCGGTTCCGAAACACGAACGAGCGGAGCTGTACGTCGTCATGTAGACCGTTTGCAGGGGCGCGTAGAAGATGAGCTTAACGCCCAGACCCCCGTAGAGGTACCGAGGGCCCCACTTACCGGCGTATGCGTGCCGTAGCTGCCGCCATCGATGACAAGATCTGGCGGCGCCCCGAAGAGAGGCCGACATCGCGGGTGGAAAGCGTTGTATCGCTGACAATGTCGAAGGTGGCTGGGGTGACGCAAAAGCGCTAGTGTTACCTGGCGTGGTGCTTGCCGCATGATGTAGATTCTGCAAGCGGCACTTGACGGTGTCCAAGGGATGAAGAATGGACTTCGTTACGAGCGTAGCTGCGAAGGCGGCCGCGGCGACTCTTCCACTATTGAGTGTAGCAGTATCAGCTTTCCCCGTCTCGGTCATTCTGTTGTGATATACACTCCGTGGGAAGAATCAGACCGAACCCTAAAGGGTAGTGAGGGGAGGGAGGCGCTGTATGGGTGAAAGACAAGTTCAGTGAACGGGTGAAGTCTGGGTGAATCATGACAATGGCAGCACACCACGCTGTAGATGCAGCCAGCAGGGGGGGTCATTCCCTGCCCCCCCCAAATTCAGTAAGCTCGGATGTAAATCAAGGCCCACAATGGGCCACACATAGTTACCAATATCTGGGAGGTTGCCCACGCCACAGGATCAATTACAACTCGCTGTAAGAGGGCAGGAAGCCGAAAACGAAGCTCTCCTATACACACACACACACACACGCACACGGGCGGCCAGCGCTGGAAAGAGAGTCGCGCCACGGAGCACAGGACTCCTACCGTCAGTCTGATGTGTAGCGCCCACTCGAATATCCTCCTCTGCCTTTATCAGCTCACGAAGACTGACCCGTTTCCAGGCGTTTCTTTATCGACTCCATCTCTGCCGCACGAGCGGACGTATCATTCGTGATGCGCTGAAACCGAGACCCCCCACCAAAGTTGCTAGCCAGCATGCCAGAAAACTGGTGGAAGGACATATTGTTGAACGATGAGGCGACATCTTCCGTTGAGGTGGCCACCTCTGGGCGCTCCGCTTCCTTAAGACCCTCCGCGTCGTACACCAAGACACGGCTTGCGCGGGACACCGCACCCGCCTTCTCGCGTGCCGCCTGCTCATTCTCGTCGTTCAGTAGCTTAAGCATCTCCGCCTCCTCGCGGCGATCGTAGGCGACTTTCTCCTCCAGCATCTTGATCGCATGGGCGTCAGAGAACTGCTTGTCGTAGCGCCCTTGCTTCACATCCAGTTCTACCGCGCTGGGGGTGTAAAAGTAGCGTGTGCTATAGTCCGGTGGAGGCTCCGTATTCTTTGGTTGGAGGAAGGTCATGAGCATAAACTCAGACGCCCTGCGACCAATGCTCTGTGCATCTTCCCGTGTTACGTGCTTCTGTGCGACGGCCACGAATATCACTGCAACACATCCACCGAACATGAGAAACCCAAAAGCCCACATCATACTGGTGTGGTGACCCTTTCGTTGCTCCTCCAGCTCGTGGTCAATGGAAAGGCGTGCGTTCTGAAGAAACGTTCGGTAGTACTGACGGCTCTTCTTGAGTGAGACAGTGGAGTCCAGGTACTCGAGAAGGACCTCCGTCGCAATCAGCACCTCTTCTTGCTGGGCATTGTTCCGCTCTCGGTAAGCAGAAGCCCACTTCTCCTCAAGCGCCAGACGCGTCAACGTCGGCAGCTCCTCTTCTTTGATACCGAGAACCTTGGCGGCGTGCTTCGCGCTCATCCACTTCTGCGCCTCGTCAACGTTCAGGAAGTCATCTGGGGTAGTGTTCTGCTTACGGCGCAATGGACCTGTCATCTTTTTTAAGAAGTAGTGTGACACAACTGGGTCAAAACCTACACCGTGTCGAGGTCCATGGGGGATGTCTTTCGAGGTGTACCCACCCTTCTTCGCGTAGCTGTTGGCAAGCTTCAGTTCAGTGAAGCTGTGCATCTTCTGGAACAGGCTTGCCATCCTCTGCTGCTCATAAAGCGAACTCAGCCGCTGGGATCCCGTACAGCAAAATGCAATGCCACCGCACAGTTGTCCTCCATTTCGTGGAGCACGATGACGCCTCCCAAGTGAATGTGAGGCGATGGGAGCGGCCAAGCAGCGTACCATACTGACGGGACCAAACCTTGACAACCCTCTTTCCGTTTCCTTCGCCAGGGATACTTCGAGAAGGAGCACGAAACGAAATGAAATGTTACCCCAGAGTAAGGCGATGTGCAGAGAGACTGTAAATACAAAAATCGGCGATAACTCCCACACTGCGGCAGTGCATCGCACATAATGAGGGACACGCAGAATCATTGGCGATGCTTTTTACACCTTCTTAACCCCCACCCCCCTTTTCGGAAACGCTTCACTTCCACTCCCCGGCCACTGGCGTTCGGTACGCCCAGTGGGCGGATGTGGAGAGGGCCGCTGATGCACCAACAAAACACACACACGATTCACAGAGTACTCCCCATCACGGCGACCTCTTCTCCACCCCCTTCCCACCGCCAAATCCAAGGAGGTGCTTCAAGGACGAAAAGAATCCCCCCGCTGCTTCATTATCGTTGTCATCGTCCAGTGCCATTTGATCCTCCGTTATTTCAAATGCACCGTCATCCAGATCCTTTACCATGTACGTCTCCTCCAGGTGATAGCCAAGCTTTGCGTAGTAGCGCCGCACCCCCACGCCCGCAATGACGGCGGCCTTGCGAAAGCCACGGTCTTTGGCAATCTGCTCTGCCTCACGCATCAACTGTGTGCCTACCCCAACGTGTTGCGTCTCGCTACCCGTGTTATGTTTGTCCACTGCGATGAGCTTTCCGTAGGTGTGTAGCTCGCGTATGAGAGCGCACCCCTCGAGAACTGGAAGGATAGAGTGCTCCCTGTCCGGAGCATCACGCAGGCGGAGCCGCAGGTGGCCGTACAGCTGAGTGCGTTCCGAGTTCTCCACGGAGATATAAAATTCCGTCCCGTGGCTGGCACGAAACTCGTCCACAAAGAGTTTCGTGTTTTGTCGATTGATGGCATTCCCTTTGCATTCCCGCTCACGAATATCGCGGCACGTGAGGTTCTGCCGCTTCATTTCCGCCTCAATGACCTGACGCAGATTACACCGCCGTTCGCCACCCATGATGTACGTGGTTGGGATATCTCGAATAATACGATTCAGACGAATTCGTGGCGGGCATGCTGTCATGATGTACAGCAGGAGCTTGACCATATAGGCACCACCGTCAACTTCCGCGTAAGGCTTGTACTTCCCCTCCTTGTACCACTGCTCAATCTTCGTGTAGGGGACGGTTGCAGTGGGATACACCTTCCACTGGTCGACCTGGAAGTACTCGTTTTCGGGAGAGAACAAGTTTTCAAACATTTCTCTGTCCTTCTCGTAGCTACTTCCTGGAAGGTCGGGCATCCAGTGAGCATCCACCTTGAAGCCAGCATCGAGTAACCGCTCAATGGCAACTATTGTCTTCGCCGTGGGGCAGTCACGGTTGATGATGGTCAAGATATCGTCATCCAGGTGCTGGATGCCCAGCTGGACGCGTGTGACGCCAAGGGAGCGAAAGCGGCGGAGTTCCGATACGGAGATGTAGTCTGGCCGTGTTTCCACTGTTACGCCAATTATCCGACATCTAGCCGCCTCGTTTATGCTGATCTCCTGCTCAATACTCTGCATGGGACGAAGTGGGGCCACGTCGTAGTATGTGTTCGCCGCATAAAAGGATGCGGTTAGGAACTCCTTCACGTAGGGCACCGGGTAGAAAGAGAAGGTGCCCCCCAAAATAATCAGCTCAATCTTGTCCACCACGTGCCCGTTGTTCTCCAGCGCGCTGGCACGGTCGTAGAACTGGCTGATGGGGTCCCACCCATTGCGATAGCCCCGCAGTACGCCCGGCTCCTTCAGCAGATACGACCGCGCAACCCCTGGTTGGTTGGGGCAGTAATGGCAATCCTTGGGGCACGAAAACTCGCCGGGTCCCATGAACACTGTGACCACGAGCACACCGCTGTGCGACTTGCCTCTCTTGCGGATCAGCAATTCTTCCACAATGCGGCTTTCCTGTATCTCACCCGTGCGCACCAGTTGTCTGTACGCAGCAGTCAGCTCAGACTTTCTGGCGGTGTCTTTAAACCCAAACAACCGAGATGCCTTCACCCGTAAGTGCTCGAGCTCGTTGCGCGATTTTGCCAGGGGCGCCTTTTTTATCAGTGTCTGCACCGAGTGTAGCAACGCCAAACGACGGTCCGCTGCCATGTCGTTGAAGTCCTCGTGCCCAGTGACAAGGTCCTCCACATCCTGTGCTTCATCTGGCGTCTCGTAGTGCCCCAATAGGTCATGAAACGTGTCAGGCATGGCGCGGCCGGCAAAGCGCGCCTCCTTCGAACTCTGATGACACCCTAGCGAAGCCGATGAGCCCGGTTCGATACTTGAGACTATACTTGACGGTCCCTCATGGTCCTCTGAGTCATACCGAGCACGTTTCGTGCTGGGAGCATCACTATGGAGGCCGGGCATAAGAAGTCGTCCTCCCTCACACTGTGACTGCCAAAAAAGCTTCTGCACTCGTCGAGGTACCTTCAAGAGAAGATGGGAAGAGCGACATTCACCACGTGTTTCACAGCACCCACCAGAACAAAACAGAGCGCGATGCGCGCTCCCCTACTACACACGCACATCAATTACGAGGCACCTAGGGGAAGGTGCTACCTCGTCCACACGCCACAGATTGCCACCAACAAGGCACACACCGGACACCTTAACCGGACAGCCACTTTACGTGTGGCAGGTTGACCCCAAGTGTTATCCCTGTACGAAGGGAAACGGGTGGAGGGGGGGAGACAGTATAACACAAGTGGTGCCCCTGTGTGCCAGTCTCACCGCCTCAGTTGCATCGCATCCACCGCGCCTTCCAGCGTGTTTGGATCGATGCGGGTGCCCCGGTTCGTCCATAACGGGGCCGCAAATTCAAATTGCTCATCCAACAGCCGTGGTTCGGGGTCTACAAGATCCCTCGTCTTCCGCTTGCGCACCAGCTTTGTCATGTACAGCTGCATGCGACCTGGGGGCTCACTTGAAACAATGCGGCGGAAAAGGGCACGCTCGCCAGCGATGAGAGCAGCCTTCGCGCACCCCATCCGCACCGGTGCCGTCGCGCTAGGAAGCATCGTTTCTATCGTCTGCACAATGTCCGGGTCGCCGAGCTGGCTCAAGTACTGGATATGCATACCCAGCCGTTCATGCACTGTATACTCGGGGTTAGGGATCTCCCGTGTCCCGGGGTAGAGTTTTGGAAGCTCCGGGGCTTGAGCTGCGGCTGACAGCTCGAGCACGCGTTGCCGCATACCCCTGACCCCTAAAAAGTTATCGAGTTTCCTGGCCCAGCTCATGGTGTGGTAGAGGGCCAGCACGGCGTCCACCGGGATATCTGGGGCGAACTCCGTGCCAAACAGACGGTTCCACCGCTGGTTGAGAAGTCCGCCACCGCACATCTTTTCGTTCGAGGGCCACACAACCCTAGCAAACACAGGGATACGCATTTTGGGCACTACTTGCGAGTCTTTCCACAAGAAGTGGAACCCCTCCGGGTCCTGTGGCGGTAGCTTCACCTCAGCTGACAGCATCACTTGAACCAGAATAAGCGCCTTGGAGAAAATGCAGCGATACAACGAAGGCGCCACACCCGGGCCGCTGATCGTTGGGACCATATGCTCAGCATGCGGATCAACGACTGTCCGCATATGGGGAATGGAGAACAAGAACGGGCACAAGTCGATGTGCTCGAGCAGCCTCTCCGGATCATCGTACTCGCCGAGGAAAAATTCCTGCTGATTCGGAAACTCACGTATCGGGGCTTCAATGAATTGGGTATTGCGCGCTTCGTACGACATGAAGCGCAGTACATCCCCCTCATTGTCGCAGGGCAACCGCTGCAGCTGTATGACACGCCGCGCTGTGGCGTAACGCTCCTCAAACATGGTGTGGTGCCAGTCACGGTGCAGCGCCGCGTACTGCGCAAACTCTCCCAATACTCGGCGCACCGAGGCGGCCGTCGCTTTCACAGGAAGCCACATGGAGGGTGGAAACTCGGGGGCCAGTTGGATATACACCACTTGTAGCGGGCACATAGGGTCGGCATGTAGTTTAGCCGGTCGTGTTCCAAGCGATGTCGGTATCTGACTGCGCTCAGGAAAAGGGTAGGCGTTACAGAAGTGGACGTATTCCCTGTGCAGGTCGCCGAGGCACATGCGAGTGCGCTGCTCAAGCGAGTATGTGCAGGGATCCGGAAACGAATACGGACCCACGGTGTACGACTGCTCCTCTAAGAGCTCGAACGTCAAGAAAAGGTACGGGTCAACTTTATCGGAAGCCCCAGCCACCGTTTGGTGCGGCTCCGTATCCTCGGGCATCGCCCTCCAGTTTTTCGCTCGCGCAGCATGATCAACGGTGTGGTACAACAACGGGTCGCTTAGCGCGGCTGCCACATCCAACTCATCGCTGCTGTTTGTACGAAAAAACAAATCCCTACACAGCTGCTCCAGCCACTTTGGGGGGTAATTGGCCTCAACCTCCTCAGCGGTAGCGGTAACAAAGCTTCGCCACAGTTGGCCGGCGGAGTGGGCGTCCCTCAATTTATGACAAGACTCGTCTTCCAAGACTTCCTTCTCCTCTAACTTGTCAGGTGCTGTCCGGTTACTCTGCCTAGGATCGTATACCTGGCAGGGCTCAACAATGTCCATGACAGAGTAGGTGCGTGTGGCATCCTCCAAGGGGATCGTTTGCGGAGGGTCCAGAAGGGCTTGCAAGAAAGGAGAAAGGCCGCTCAGATCTGACGCTGAATGTACCCCTTGTGTTGAGGGAAGCGTTTCTGCAGTGCACAGCGGCGCACTCTTCGTGGAATGCGAAGCCTTCATCGTGGCGGACAAGGGTCCGACAGAGGTAGGGGTGCCCCTTGCAAACCTAGAAGACGTGCAGTGCAAAGCGTACCGCCTCATTCCTGGCACGACGCAAAGGCTCCCTAAGTACACAAGCAAAGACAACTGCATACCGTAATGGCAGGGGAACAATGATAGACCGAGTGAGGCCAGACACAGCGCAGGCAGACGTATCTCCATCCGTCTGTGACAGAACCTTCAGAAATCATCCCCACCTCACACAGGCGCGTGAAAGACACGCCAAACTCTTTTCCCTCGGGGCTGGAGACCAAAGAAACAGAGGACTTCGCTACACATCGCGGAGGTTATCCCACTTCTACAGCGCCTCCGTGATCACAGCCTGCTCCAAGCGACTCGCGGGGGAACCCGGTACCCTGGCGACGGCGCTTGAAAGGCAAGAACAGCCTAGACAGTTATCTGAAGGTCACGTCCGAGTAGTTGGAGCTGGCGCCGCAGAAGAGTTAGCCGCTTCTTCTCGAAGGCAAGAGGGCAATCAATGCTTGTGCAGCCATGGCTGGCGGACAGAGCACCATCCCGCAGCCCGAGCGCATTGCCAGCATCTCTGGCAGACGGGCTGTACACAGCACTAGCAAGTTGGCGAGGTACAGCTATATGGGGCACCTCTTCGATGTCGCCCATGGCAGTGTGACGGGCAAGCCACACAGGCCCACCAACCTCTCCTCCACCCCCAATACAGTACAAGCAAGCCTGCTCCACCTCTTGCAGTTGCAGAGTCACATACTTGCTCCTGGACAGTACACTACCGTACACCTCCCCTGGCTTCGACCAGCACTCCTCACATATCGGTGGTGCTGAGGCTTCGCCCAACAACGGCGAGAATGGTTGTCGCTGCTGTCGACGGCGCTGTTCCTGCAGAGACACCACCTGATCCTGACACACCACGCACAATGTACGGGGGCAGTACTCGTCTAAGGTGGTGTGTCGTACCTGACGACTGCGTTTCAGCCCTCCGGAGGATGTGTTACCGTTATCGTTGGCGCCCGGCACTTCTTCATATCCCACGGCTTCCACCCTGACGTCTACCTTGCCCTCTGGGGCGCCATGAACGTCCACTCCATCCCCATCCCGCATCCGTTTCTCAGTCACCGATCGTTTTTCCTGCCACCAGCCCAGGTGAGTGAGGAAACCGGGCAAGTGGAAGCTGGCCCGCGTTGTCCGTTTGCGGGGCATCTCGCTATACCAGCGAGCGAAACTGATGCCGACCAGGTAGAAGATGCGGTCCAGTGTCGCGTTAATGTGTCGTTGTATGTAATATTCAGCGTCTAACGTGTGGCATGTGTCCAGATACAGCAGCTGCTGGGGGTGCAGCACTTGATCGCGTAGTTTTTCAGAAACTAGCGAGCGCGCCACCACATATGGTAGCCGCTCTCCCCAATACGGCGTGCGACTGAGATCACTCTCCATCAGCTTCATCACGAGGTGCGCGCCGAGCGGTAGTTGTGCACCAAGGCGGTAGCGTTGGAGCTTCACCCCACGACGGAAAATACAGTCGGACGGGTTGCAATCGCCGCGCTGGAGCTTGTTCACTTCGTGAAAGTATCGCATGCGTAGCTGCTCTGAAGAAGCACCGGTCAATAGCATGCATATCATCTGATGAGCAATGTTTCTCGTGGCGGGGCATTGATCACGGCGCACCGTCTCGATACCCTTCGCTACGAACACAGGCTCAGCCTGATTCGGATGCGTCCATGCGTATCCCACGTATCGTTTCTTTACGAGTAGCAAACAGGGTAGGAAAACTTTTTCAAGCTGAAGTTTGATGGGCGCCGGGTTGGACGCCGTGACAGACATGGCCATCGTCTCGCCGAGTTCAAATGCCTCAGACAAGCTACGGCCTGGTAGCCGAACAAACACAGAGTCCGTATCACCGTACACAACCTCCGCACGCCATTCCGGCGTACTCTGAATCAGTGCGATGGCCCGCTCAAGAGTTTGCCGGCCAAGTGAGACAATTGCCTCTGCCAGGTCCACACACGGCATCCGCCCCGTGTAGGATGCAGCTGTATAGCCATAGGTCACGTTTGCCAGTAGTTTAAGCGCTAGCTGCTGTCTCTGTAGGGTCTCTTCCATGGTGGCATCCCCAAGAGGCCTCGCCACATGCTTCAGTGCTGCCTGCACCTCAAATCGTGCGTCCAGCACCGCCTGCGTCATCTGGGGTAAGATACCTCTGCGAGTGGTTGGCTTCACAAACATGGCACCGTTGGGCGAAATCGTAATACAATCCTGCTGATCTCCGTCATCCGGTACCAGTTCCGCCAACAACGCGTTGTCCTGCTTGTAGTTCGGCAGTACACCAAGGCGGCCCTGCGTTTCTGCTTGTACAAGGCCAAGGCAAGTGGAGTAGCATACATTGTATGCAATCATTACGCTGGGGTACAAACTGCGAAAGTCCAGCACCACCACGGGATCATCCTTGTAGAAATTGCTACGCGGCTGCATAATGTAAGGGATACACTGGATGCGCGGCTGCCGGTACACCTGCTCGCGGGTGGGTGAGAGCATGACGTATTGTGATGCCCGAGTCATTCGGTGAAGAGTGGCCTCTACGCGATACTGGCTACCTCGGCAGATGACTTCCTCAAACAAGATGGCGTACATGCGCGAAAATTCGCTGATCTTTGGGAAGTAGCGGATATGCTGCGCCACTCGATGGGCGGCAACAAGACACGTGACGAGGTGCCGGAGCACCACCTGCTGCTCTCCACCATCTCCCCCCTCATAGAGCTCGGTGAGGCAAACGTCGGTGAAAAAAGGCAAGGTGTGCCCAAGGAGCTCTTTGTGCACCATCTGTAGCGTATGCGAAGGGGTGCTCAGCTCCTTGCGGAGGGAGTTTCCAAGGCTGACGCACACACGCCCCACAACACGCATAGTTGCGCCGAAACGTCTACCGTATTCAAGAGCCACTGCCTGTGGATGCACTACTTCTTCTCGAGGGACGGAACCTCCCCCTCTCGTCCCGGTGTCACTCTCATTCCCTTCATCGACAGCGGAGGGCCGCGACGAACTCGAGAGTAGCTCTTCCGGTGGCTCCACTGGAGGTAAGACACTGCCAGCCGTGTGTTGCGGATCGGTAGATCTGAATTCCCTGGCGGTCTCCGGGTCCATGGCCTTCAGCGAAGAATCCACGTCACAGTATCGCTCCAGCCGGCTCAGGTCCTTGGAAAGACTGCGCTGAAGCACAATATGGTACCGCTGCGAAAAGAAGCCGAAACCATAGCGGATTCCGTCCCAGGAAACGAGGATGTCTGGATCATATGCGGCAATCTCGCGTGCCGCGTGAGAGAGCACCTGCCTTTCACTGCTGCACTCCTCCACCGTGACGTTCTGTGTACATTCCTGCGAAAAGGTGCCTTTCCTGTTCAGCGGCCACCCGTCACGTCGCGCTGCCTTCGCCTTCACACACCATACGCGGACCGCGATCTCCCGTTGCGTACTAGTCGTCTGACCAAGTGCGATGGCCAATATCTCCTCCTGCGACGTTTTCTGCACTCCGTCCCTACGCCGGATGAGCACCTCAACATAAACAATGCGCAACGTGCAAAGTGCAAACATGTGCCGCGAGCTCTGTGAACGAGTCGAGGGTAAAGAGCGAGGAGTTCGTTCCTTGGTGTCCTTCACAGAAGCAGCTTGGGCTGCGACTGGGGCCTGCGGTGTCAGGTCTGGCTGCGAAGACACTTGCGTGTAGAGCGGCAGCAACCGAAGTGCTTCCGCTGGGGCACACGCCTTAGCCTCTGGAGCAGATGCTCTGGGCAGCGAGTATGGCCAAGTCGCACCAGTGATGTGCACCGCTCGAGGTGTGTCACAGCAGTTGCACTGACAGTAAGACAATCCGACAGGTTCATGATCTGTGCTCCCCCATTGCCCCAACGGTGTGTGACTGTTAACGAGAAGGAGTTTCTGATTTGTAAGAGCCTGAACCAGACTCCTGTGTGACTCTTCTAAGCACTGCACTGAGGCTATCGAGCATGGAGTACCTGTCCCTGCTTCTGCACATGCATCTCGGACGGCTAGCACAGAGACTAACGACGGACTGGAAGCACGACTACCACCCTCGGATTGAATCCTGCTGCGCTGTGAAGCCCCGTCGGAGGCTCGCCGCCCCAGTTCGACGCTTTCACACTGTGTCACCTTTCGGTACTCGTGATGCGCACTGTTACGCTGTTGAGAAAGACGCAGGGCAGCCTCGGCGCCACGAGCGCCCGTAGTTCTCCGAAGGGGAACGCGTTGCAACAGCGACAAAAGGGTATCACTAACATCACTCGGGATCCCAATGGCCCTGCTGTGACCAACAGATTCTCGCCGTGCTGACGCCTCCCTTCCTACCTGTTCTACCAAAGAAGCGCACTCCTCGTCACTTGGGCTACTCTCCAGCACCACCGTCCCCCTGCCTAACGGGCGGCATTCGTTGTGCTCATCGGGCAGCCTTTCTGGATGCACTACGAATGCACGCCGAGCACCGCCCTTGCGCCGCCGAAGTAACGCTGTTTTATGAGGGGACGCTGCTACCCCCATTCGGGCCCAGTCCGCTCGTAGGGAGGGTGAGAGCGTCATGAGCACCTGTGACCCAAGTGAGTATGTATACCGGCAGTAGGCAATGGCTAGAATGCCATCGAGGGGCACCCCTCCTGTGGCACACGCTCTGTATGCTGACAGGTTGGTAAATATCCGTAGCGGGAACAACGATACAGTCAGGGTGATACCCTCATCGTGGGGCATCGCAGCTTTCATTGGCGACAGAACCGCGATCGGGTTCTCATCTACAACCTCCGTCCATAATAGCTCCCCACACTGCAGCACCGAGGTGCTTTCAGCCCGCAACAGCTTTCCGACAGGCTGAGAGGGGAGCCAACGTCGCCGACGGATAAGCACGTCTAGCTCACCAGCAAGTGGAGTTTCCTCAAGGCCAATAAACCACTGCAGCCAGACAGAGGTTGCGGAGAGGGACACTATACGACCTGCGTACACCCCCGTGCAGTTGCCATGGAGTGCTTCCTTGTCATCCCCACCTGCGCGTCCGCTGGCACAGAGACACTGGGCAAAAGCGACGGCATCACCCACGCGAAAGGCATGATCGGGTGTATGTTGCTCTGGCGTCTCACATGAAACAGAGGCAGTGAAAGGAAGAAGAGCGACCTCTTCTTCGCACACCACGCTGGAGGAACTGCTCACAGAGAAACAGTCATCGATGACTTGTCGAGCGGATGGACAGCTAGGGGTAGACGATAACCGCTGCCCCGCATCTTGGGAGACAGCCTGTACGTCTGTACCGGTGTCTTCACCACATGGCACATCTTCATCTTGCTCCCTAGAGTCGGAAGCGCCATTTCCTAGCGAATGATGCGGATACTGCGGAGCATCAGTGTGATGTGGAAATAAATGGGCACCGTCGACAAGTGCGTCGAGCAGCTCGTACGTCTGCTGCACGCACGATGAGATTGGCTTGACTTGCGTGCTACTTCCGCGGTGGCATTCCAGCACCTCACATTGTGGCTCCCCAGATGAAGAAGGTTGTAGAGCGATATCTACGCTAGCCCCAAGATACGTCTTGTCCCCTCCGAGTTCATTTCTCTGGCGAAGTTTCTTTTCCGGTTGTACACCGCGGTGGGCGGATGGGTATGCAGCTCGTGCTACCAGTATGTCCTGCATGCGGGTTCGCATCGCGGCCACGCTTAGCTCGTTCCGCTGCACCTGGGCCACACTGCCATACCGCAGCAGGGCAGGGTGATCCGGTTCGCATATCCCGCGTCTCCACATCTCTTGCTGCACCTCTTCCGTGGCCATTGTGCACTGTGTGCGAAGCGTGTCGGCTACTCCGTTCACAGCAAAGCAGTGACGAATCATGCGGCGCACGTATGCTAAGCCCTCCCCCGTTGCTCCACCGCTTTGAGGCTCTCGCAAACTTTGTCCAAGTACATCCAGCTCAACCTCGGCCAGCGTGTGACGCTGAAGATCCCCCACTGCAAATACCCGCGTGATGCCGTACAACGTACGGAGCGCGCCGCCAGAGAGACCCGACCATTCGGTTGGGGTAGGAGAACGAGCCTGGCACTGCGTAATGAGGAACGGCGCGGTGCCCTTCACGCCGTGGTCGGCCATGAACTGGGCGTGGAAAGGCTGGTGTCCCTCGTACACCTGCCAGCACCTACCGCCGACGTACGTCGTGTCTTGCAGAACACCAGCAACGCACGAGGTGTAGTGTGGACTGACGACGCTCACTTTGAAAAAAAGCTGGGTGCGAGCATGGTACCCATAGAAGGGAACACCGCCGACCACCTCCACGTCATGGATGATTTGTGCGGGTGCAGAGCGTCGTGACGCATTGCTGTTGACCGAACTCCGGCCACTTCTCCATCGTCCCCCGGGCGGCCATACTCGCTGCACTACTGTCTCAAGCTGGGCGCCAAACTCCACACAAGAGACCGCTGCGTCGTACTGAGGTACAAGAAAATAGGGGTAAACACCATGCACATGTATGCAGGCCTGCTTCTGCCTTGAGGTGGTTTCTTGTGATGCGTTTATCACGACTTGTGTGCGGTCCTCGCAGTCACCGTGGTGTGTGAAGGCTGAAGTTTGCAGTCCAGAAGGGAGGGTGGCCGAGGGCGGTGCACAACGCATGGTTACATATCCAAAGATATGAAGGACTGGGCACATTGCAGAGACACGATGAAACAAGGGCGACATACCCACGTCGCCCAATTCAGGCTGGGGCTGCGTCATCGTGCACGTCATGGTGACTGTATGGAAAAGCATCTCGACATGGCGCCTGCTTCCCCCACACACCTGATCCCAAGCCCCTCACTCTTCCTGGTAGCCAACGGGGTAGGTCTTCTATGCCACAAGGAGAGACAACGACACGTAATGGCCGGTCCTTGTGCAGCACTGGTGGTGCTTGTCACCCTCTCTCTGAGGAGTCAGGTGAAGGAAAGCAAGAAGGTGAGGTGCGCCACATGTTAAGAAAAGGTACCAGCAACAACAACAACAAGAACAACCATGAGCGGTAGACGACCTGAATGAATCCGAACCCTGCCAACTAACAAGTAAGATGTGTTGACTTAGCGAAATGCCCTGATATACAGCAAGCCCTTCTTTAAACACTAGCAGCAAGTCGCAGCGATAGAACGGACCTGTGCTTAGTCAGACCCACGTGAGTCTATGATGACAAAAGCGATGCCTCTCCCGCCACGACAAGGCCATCGTAGCCCATCGTCATGCGGTCATCTACTCCCCAAGACCGAAGCGATGCCATCATTTCAGAATATTCCAGCGTGTGAGACATACCGATAAAAATCGTTTGCCTCGCCTTCAGCTTTGTGGCCAAAGAAAGGGATTCCTCTACGCTAATATGAGAAATGTGACTTTTCCTCGACAACATATCCAGTACCAGCGTGTCAATCGCAGGAAGGCCATCAGAATATAGGGAACGTTCTTCTGGTGACAGTAATAATGCCTTCGCAGCGTCAAGATTTGTCATGAAACCGGCGCTCATTTCACTTACATCGGATGCGTAAAGAAAATAGCGCGGCGGCGAAGAGAGTCCCTCTCTTCCAACTGCTCCATCTGTACGAAAGAGAAAGCAATTGCTGAAATAATTAGGCCCGTGTAGAACAGGGATCGGGATCACCGGCCATACCGCCTCTGTGCACCCAGCATGTGATGTGCCCAAGGTACAGCGGGAAGGGACCCCTACCTGTAGCACCTGCATTGGAGTCATGATAGACCAATTTATCTCTGCCACCCACGTGAGAGCCTCGCTTCTTTTCCTCGGAAAGAGGTACCCAAAGGGCTGCTGCAAATACTGCATTGTCTGGGCATCAGCATAGACTCCAACTCCAGTCCCGCCATCCATGCGATTGAACTCGCGGAGATCGTCGAGCCCCAACATGGCATCGGCGTGACCATGAGTGATCAGCACAGCGCTGATGTCCCGAACCTGGTGGAGCGTAAAGGACTTCAGTGCCGCCTCTCTGAATGTTTTACCGCAGTCGATGAGAATGTTGTGCATCGTTTGGTCCACGGGGTGGCGCAGTTGAATTAGTAGGGAAGGATTGAGACGGTGATTCCTGCTGTGGGTAGTGGACAGTGCGTCCTGACATGCTTTGCACACCTTTCCGGAGACGACGCAGGATAGGCGAGGGGTGGAAGAGCTGTCTCCAGAGCCCAGTAGAACCGCCCGGATAAACTCCATGGCTGCGGGAGGCATTCTTGGAGGGATAACCCACAAGAAGGAAACGGCTGCGGTGTTCGTAACCGTGGACGCTTTACGACGGTGATGTCCCGATTAGGACGCCCAGCGCCCCCCGCCCCCAATGCGTTTTCGACAACATCAAGAAATAAAGAATCAGTGATGGTAATGGCACACTATCAGGGGTGGAGGCATTCCGAGGGTCGTCTCACCAAGCCATGCATAGGCCTGGCCAACCAAACCGATTCAGCTGAGCAATTGGGTAACTGTTTCAGAAGTCTAGCACAGTGCGGAAAGGACACATCACCAGCAGCAAAAAAGTAGACCACCACGGCAACACCACTTGACGTAAAGCTACAGCACCCCAAGCGGCAGTGTAGGCGACATGCGATCAAACATCGACGTGGACCATTACGTGGCATTCGTTACACGGTAACGCAGGAACCTCAGACACTCAAGCAGGCACAACCAGCAAAGGGCACTACATGCAGGTCTTACAAATTGCTGCAAAGGGCTGGCATCACCAGTAGTAAGCACGTCGTGCAAACGCACTCACGCCACCGACCTTTGCCACCCCGCCGACATAGAGTATCGCTTGTACAGAAATGATTTCAGCGCCGTTGACGTCTTTCCACAAAGGCGAATGCGTAGTGGTTGTCTTCACCACCGCTTGCGACCCACTGGGAGAAACAACAACCCCTCCTCCTGCAAGTCCAGCAGGATCGCAGATAAAAACTGTCCGTTTCCCAGACTCACAACCATGGAGATGACCTACCCGCAGAGTTTTGTGCGCCTCGAGCAGCCAGTGCACAGAGTACCTGTCCCTCGCAGAGCATCACCATAAGTGCGTCACGTGGGCCACCGGGCAGAGTCTCGTGACCGTTCTTCCACCACGAGGGGAGTGCGGTGAGTGGGATGCGCCACTCGATCCCGCGGCCGCTGCGAGTGCTGGAAAAGGAAACGGTGTCCAGGTGATGAACAAGGGGATTGCACCAAATCCATCTGTGTCTGAAGTATGTGAGGATCAGGACGCACACAAATAAAAAGAGAGCGAGAAAAAATAAAAGGTCCTTGCGATGCTCTTCGTAGCCCTGAATAGCGCGACACCAGTTCATCACCACAAACTAATAACTGCGGGAAGCCCATCGTGGAGACTGTAACTGCGCCGCCCCATCGGTGCTCAATGAGAGATTCGACCTCCATCCGTGCTGCGGTGCTAGACGAACCCACGACTCAATTTACAGCACATCGCGTTACTCACGTGCGCCGTCACAGCTTCAGTACGCTCACTGGTACGCGTGTCTCCACCTCTACCGTGTCGGCAACACTGAAAAGTCCCAACCACAGCTTGTATGGTGGCACCCTATGCTGCTTGAGACTCACAGAGCACTGCACCACGAGCTCCCGCCCTTCAACCGTCTTGTTGCAGATGAGTGGGTGGCTCTCACCGCGCAGATGTAGCGTGCCCTCAATGCGCTCTGCCGTTTCCCTCTCTACGTCATACGAAATAACTGGATAGCGAGGAGCGTTCAGCACATGCTCGTGGGTCCGGCGTGCCACACGCTGGGCTTCGGAGCTTGTCAGCTGCAGTCGATCAAGCTTTGAGGCCGGCATAACCTCGTATTCGGGTGTCAGAGAGTCCGCCTCAACGTCAACGCGCTTCAATGACTTACTATGTGAGTGAATAACGTAGGCGAAATGGTCTACGCGGAGGCGCAGCGCGCGCCCCACAAGGATACCCAGAGGCCCCCCAGGCTTAGTGTACACATACATACTGACACCCTTCAACTCCCTCGCACTGGTCATCGTGCGATCGGTTCCACTCCAGTGTAGCATTGCACCTATTCGCCAAGTGAGAAGAAAGCAATTCTACGATACGCAGCAGTAGCAGCAAGCTCTTGCACGTTCACAAATTGTAGACCGACGATGATTGTCTGATAAGGCGAGAACGAGTCCACGAGGTTGAGCTCCGTACTCTACGCTAATCCCTGTGACTTCGGTGATACACTTCAGACACAGGAAAACGCAAAAAGCAAAGAAATAGGCAATGCCAGATGAAGCCAGACAAGGATCAGCAAATTCAAGTGCCATCACTCGTGCGCGTTACCATAAAGAAAAAATGCAATCCAATACGGCATCCATCTGTCTCCACCACTACTCAGGTGAAGGGGGGGGGGGACATAAGTCGCCAACGGCTTGTTTGTATTACGCAAGGGGATCCCCCCATTGCAACACGTATTCTTGTATATATACATGCATCCAATCAAAGCTATCTCCTGTACATTCGGCGCGTTGAGCAAGAATAATTGAGGCTGACGTAATATCACAAGTACACAAAAAACAGCAACATCATCAGCACTCTGACTGCTCCCAACACTCAGGGCCTCTATTGAGACTAACTTCAAATTCAGTCCAACGCCAAACTTAACAAGCTCTGGAGCGGTCCGCCCGCCCCGCTCTTCCAGCCTCTAGACGTGTTCATCCGCAGCATCATCATGACACCAGGTCCGTCAATCTCCAAGATCATCACGTCATCGGCTTCCCCTTCCTTCTCTCCACCGCGACACTCGGCACGAATATCAGCGAACCGCTTCAAGTCTTTCAGACAGACGCACAGGGGAAGGGTGGGGGCATTATCATTAGATTTGCCGTCTACATGCGTCCCCCCCACCCCCTTCCTCCTTGCTCCGGTCATGTAAATGGCCATGCAAGCTAGGCCGCTACCCTTCCATGCTTTCTCTACCCGCTCGTAAACGGCATTGCCTTCAGAAGCATATATCTCTGCAATCCCAGCACTCAGTTCCCTGCGAATCCGTTTGTACGATATTGCTTAGTGAGGCGGCTGGGGGTACACCTACACTCTATGTTACTGTGACGAGCCAATAGTCCTTCGTTCACTGCCAAAGCTACACAGCACCTTCCGTCCTTCGCAGAACGTAAGCCTAATCATCTGTCGCCAGCAAGAGCGCCGTACCCCGCTTTGTGTAGTGCTCTGGGGTTGCCTCCCCGCTGTTCAGGTCAACGGCCACAACGAACGATGGGCGCTCGCGGGTGCCTGTGCGGATGGGGTACATGTACAGTGGGCACTCATACACCGATGGCGGTTTGGGCTTCCCAGTACGGATCGTTGGCTTAAAGTGAATTACAGGCATGTGCACGATAAGCTCCATGGGGTTTGGCTCACACAGGGCCACGGCTTCCGAGTTCCAGCCGGCGCCTTCCAGGTAGATCCCACGGATATAGGCACCCTTTTTCGGCCGTTGCACAATCGACCGCTCCTCACTGGGCAGCACAACGAAGTCCCACCCATACTGGTCGATGGATACCTGATCATGACGGGCTTGTTGTTGCTGAAGACTCTTGAGAAAGCCAGTGGGATAGGTAAAGCCGGAAAGCCAGAAGACGGTGGGCGTCCGTTGGCCCCACTGCTTTATCTGGTCAATACGCTCGACGAGATCCGTACACCAACTCGCCAATGGTTTGATGCTCGGATATGCACTTGTCCAAGGTGGGGGCACACGGCCCAGCATCAGGGCATCTAAAATGCCGTCCAACTCCTCGGTCATTACAATCTCGCCCTTGACGGCTCGGCGTAGCTCTGCTTTCTGGCGGTGAATCTTCTTCAGTAGAATGTTGTAACGCTGGACTTCCTGCAGCAGACATGTGTTCAGGGCGCTTTTGCGATCTTCATTGGTTGCCTCGTAAATGGCGTCGTAGTCGATGAGGTGTGGAATGGCTGTCTTGCTGGGTTCCTCGAACGAGGCTAGAATCTCCAGGCAACGGTCTTCCACCGACACTGATTTATTAGCCCCAGACGAGCCCCCGCCGCGTACAAGAGTGGTGTTAACACTAATGAGGTTCTCCAGCAGTGCGGTAGATTCGGCAATACGACTGGCAATATCTGCGTTGGTGTGTTGGCCAAACGCCTCTGGGGGGTCCGTGATAGGTAGGCGCGCACACTCATCTTTGTACGCCTGTAGGGTGTTGCATTCCACCGGAATAACATACTCCTCCGCGGCGGAGAGCGGATACTGTTCCTCCGTTACCGCTGCCGGACACATGTATTGCGCCATGTAGGTGTTGAGGACGCGACGATCCCAGTCGTCCGTTACACGCCCACCATATGACGCCTCCGCAATGAGGTAGCGTATGGTTACAAAAGGAATGTCTTCCACCACGTCCGACTGCATCCGGTTCACGTAGAGTTCAATAATGTTCTCCGATACCTCAAAGTCAGAGTAGGTGAAGTCGTACACGACGTTGTAGCCAAGTGCCCCAAACTTACGCCGCTCGAGTAGCACGGTGTGAAAGAAACACAGCGCAAAGAGCAGGTTGCGATAGATGGCGGGGTGGTCGCCGCCGTGTTCGGCAAACTGTTCCTCGGTGAAGCTGTTGTACAGACGCAGCATATTCGCTTTAATACCCTTCGGTGGCTCGGTCGTCATCTTGATCGACTTCTGTAGCACCCCGATGGGGAACTGGGGAGTCGGCACCGAGCTAAGCCACAAGCGGAAGGTGCTGTGAGGGTTTTGATCAGGCAGTTCCTCGATAATTTTCTCGAGCTCCATGAGCCATGACACCATTAGGTGGCAGTTCGCCAGGAACACCCATCCACCTGTCTGAGTGCACTCCTGGATGGCACGCTTCGCATTATCGCCCTGTCCCTGACCGAGAGCCAGTGTCTTGAGAGACTTTCCTTCGCGGATCGCCAGAGATGTCAACTGGTTCGTCGGATCCACCCCCGAGGACAACACAAAAATGAGTGGGCTGATATTGGTGCTCTCGTCGTACGTGTCCCTGAGGTTGAATGGCGGTGGGTCAACGAACTGCGGCCCCAGCTGGGCTTCAATAAATTCGTACACCATGAATACAACCCGGTCTGGGCGCAGGCAACGGACAAAGATCATCTTCTGGATGTAGTTACCATCGTAGCGGGTCTGCCACTCCTCTGGCAACTCCGCTTCCTCCGGTCGTTCAAGCAGGTACCACGCCTTCCACGTGTTCGGCTGTTGCTCAAAGTGACTGGCGATGCCGTGGAAGTTGGTCAGCTTGTCGAGCTCCAAAATGTGGTCCCATGAACGCTCCGACAGCCACGAGGCGGCGGGGTTGGGCAACCGGCCCTGCTTATCCAGCACCTGTCCACCACGGAGGAGGAACACGTACTCCTCCACATTCACCAGTCCCTGGGCTTGCAGGATGCGGATGGTCATGTGAAAGGCAAACAGTAGCTTATGGCGCTCAAACAGCCCGCGGCATGTGTTCGCGTACACCGCACCCGTGTGCCAGTCGTTCAAGGACCGTATCCGCTCCTCCATGGAGTACGAAATGATCTTTTCCGCCGACCGTTTAATACTGCTCTGGAAGAGGTAGATGTAACTATCCAGGGCAAACTGGTACATGGTGTCAATGGCACCCAGATCCGCCAGCACGAAGAACAGAATGGACGCCCTTCGAGCGCATTCGCGATATTCCTCACGGGCGCTGAAAATCTTCTCCGCCGTGACCTCGGCCTCCTTTAACTGCTGCTTGATATTCGCCGCGGTAATCTTCGCTGACTGCAATGTGTCAATTAGCCGTTGATTCTCCAGAAGAGAGCACTGGGACGTGTTCAGCAGGTTCAGAATCTCATCTTCCAGTCGCTTCGTCTCCTTCTTCGCTGCTGCGGTATCGAGAATCAGTTGCTCGTTGTCGTGCTCCAACTCCGGTTTCTCCCGCTCCACTACAATTTTCAGTAGTTGCTCTTCGAGGCCCTGCTCGCGCACCGCGAAGTTTAGTAGGCACACCTTGGTACACGTTTCTGGAGTGTAGTGCGGATTGGCAAGACGCGTGGTAATGTACAGCTTAAACCCGTCGTTGTACTCGACAAAGTTGTCTCCAATCTTGATCATCTGTCGGTTACCCTTGCGCACCACCGCCTTGGACATGACGGGATCGAGGATGGGATCAATATCCTCCAGTACATCCTGTAACAGTAGGGGACAACCAAACTGCACAGCGTGCTCCACCGTACGCTGAAAGTCGGGCTGCTTCTGGTCGATCACCTTCAGGCCATTATCCCGCTCCATCCGTTTGATCCACTTGATCGCCTGCTGCTGCGGATCGATCATCAGCGGGTAACGAGGCCCGAAGGTGACAATAGTGCCGTTCTCTCGACTAAAGTCATCACCGGGCAGCCCGGCTTGTTGCCAGTCCCGCACCTCGGTGGGATCAGCGAGGAAGTCCACGAAGTCAAGGGAGCGGGTCATGGGTAACTGAAGTCGCTTCATCTCCTTCAACCAGCTCTGCCAGAGACTGAGTCGATAGTCTGCCGTGAAGGGGCCACAATAGCACAGAAAACCGCAGGCAAGGAGTGTGTCACCGCACAGGTTCTCCAAGGCGACCTCGTAGCGGGCGATGGCCTCCGTCCAGCGATCCCGCTCTCCCTCCAGGCCATCGACGATAATACGCGCACGGTTCAGCTTGTCCTGCGTCTCCTTCGCCTCCGCCATGAGACGGTTCTTCTCGTCGATGTTCGCCTGCAGCGCTTCCTCCAGCTGTCTCACCTCGTCCATAATCTTCTGCAAGCGCTCCTCCTTCTGCCGCAACATCTCCTCCTGTGCCCGCACCTTCTGCTGGGCATTCTCGTTCTTAATAATCTTGGGGTTCACCTCCTTGAAAATGTTGCCGTACTTGTGAATGGCAATCACCCACTGACAGAGGCCGCCTGCAGCTTTGGAAACAGCGCTGGCAGCAGCAGGCGTAAAGTCATTTCGCATGACATACTTCTCCAGACTGTTCAGCAACTTTTGATCCGTCATGTCGTGCGTTTCGTGATACATCTTGAGCATGTCAATGAACCTGGGCTCGCTGAGCGACTTCTTTGCCTCGTCCCAGTCCAGTTTTCGATGCAGCGCGGTCTGAACGGCTTCCATCACTGTACGAATCATCGCAGCCGGTGTTTTATACGACTTCACTTCGTTAATGTCGCTCTTGTCCAGCTTATCCAGGGCGGCCTGGGCCTCCAGCAGTGTGGGCATGGCGCGGTCTAAATCCGCCTGGGCCTCCGCTTGGTCGGCCAGGGCCGCTTTCTTTGTCTGCTCAATTTTGATCTTCTCCGACGCGACGAGTGTCTGCTGCTCCTCCGCGTTGTGTTGACGAGCGTGAATGCTCTCAGTCGCCTTGGCTACCTCGGCGGACTTCTCCTGAAGTTTAGCGTCCTGCACTTTCAGCTCCTCTGTCATCTGGCTCACCGTGATTTTGGTCTCCTCAAGCTTGGACATGCCATTGGCCAGCTTGTCACGTTGCTCTGTGATATCATCGCGCTTCGTCGTCAGCATTTGCCGAAAACCGCGCACTAAATCCAAGTACGACGCGGGGGTGACGTAGTTGTATCGCCGGATCTGCTCTCGCATCTGGACCGACTTCTGGTTTGTGATGGTGTGCATGTACACAAACATTTCGCAAATCGTGTCGAGGAACGTGTCCGTCTCTTCCGTCTCGCGGGACTCCTTAAGATACCGTAGGCCCACCTCCTTCAGTGCCTCACTCGGCCACTCAGTAAACCAGTCAATGGACGTGCAGGACACCAAGGCAGGAAACTGCCGCAGTCTGGAGCGAAACTCCTTGTGTGCGGGAGACATCGCCACAACGAGGTGCAGGTGCTTCCGGGCCTGATCCACAAAGAAGTTGTACAGCTCGTCCGGTGTGTCGCGGGAGCCGTTTAGTACAGCAAGCTTGCGCACGTCGTCCCGAATCTGCTGTAAATCATCCTTCAGGAACAAGTTGGGGACCTCACCGGAGGACAACATGTTATTCAAGTCTTCGAGGAAGGAGGGATGCATGATCTGGTTGTCGGAGAAGTAGAAGACCTTCTGCTGCCGCTTCACGCCACATGCCTTGTACAGGGTACGGAGATCCTCATGGAAACGGTCAGAATCGTACTTCTTGTGAATTTCAATTGTGAATAGCGTGTACCCCGCAAGATAGGTGGCGAGCCGAGTAAGAGAGCTGCGGCCACTACCGCCAAGACCGACCAGCAGGGCATTTCCTCGTGGCTGGCGAATAATACGGTGTATGCGACATAGATGCTCGAGCGCGTCGGAGAAGAAGACGAGGTTCATCTGTCGGGCGCCCGGCTCGGTGTTGAAGTTGTCAAGTCCGTCCTCCACCTTCTGCCGCAGCGCTTCCATGGATGGCACCGGCTTATACTTGGCCATCTCGTCATACTCACCGTCCCAGAAATCGACGAAGATAGGATTCTCCCCTTCTTGTACAGGTTGCCCGCGAGTTTCCTTCGACCGTGCCTTCATGATGTTACTCCACTTGGTCTGAAACGAGTTGTTCAGCTTGTCGTTGAGCAACTGATGAAACCACGCCTTATCCTTTTCGTCGTTCATCCGGTCAGAGAAGACGCGCAGACACTCGTGCACCCAGAGGGCGACCAAATGCTCCTTGCACGTGAGGGATTCAAGATGGCATCCGAATATGCCCTGGAACACCTTGCTCAAGTCGCGCATGTTAAACAAGTAGTGCGACTTGCTCGGTATGGGTAGCAAATCGGTAGATACCCTCATGTACACCTCAATTGTTGCCTGCACAAGCACATCAACGTACGACTTCAGGTCGGGAAAGGCGGAAAATCGATTCTCCAAAATGGCGGTGAAGATCTTCGTGATGACCGTCTCAGAGGGGAAGGTGATGTTGAATACATTTAGCTTGCTCATCAAGCGTTCGGTAATGTCCGGCCGCCCGTAGGTCATACAACACAGCAGCTGCATATCGTTTACAGAGCGGCGCGCACGGGTCTGGCGATCGTACCAAAAGCCGTTATCCACCCACTGCCGCAGTAGCTCCAGTGGCGGCTGCGCTCCAAACGTCTCCTTTGCCGGCATATTCAGGTCCTCAATGAGGCAAATCATGCGTCGACCGCCGGGAGGGCTGCACACCTTCTTGGACGTGTGCTCCATGCGGCCCTCAATGATGTCCTGCACATTCTTCGCCGTTGTCTGCGCGGAGAAATTCAGTTCTGTCGTTACGTGCGTCTCGGTATTCAGGCTTCCCATAACCTGACGTGCAATAAGAGACTTGCCCGTTCCTGTGGTACCCACTAGTACTAGCTGTACCTGGCTGAGGACGAGCTGTGAGATGATGTACTGGTACCGGACCGTGTCAATGGTGGGCACAATCTGGCGATAGTACGGCGTACCCTCTGGCGGCACGAATGGCTTCAAGAGATCAGGATGTTCGTCCCAGCTGCGCCACCGCAGGGTTTGCAAGTCTGGAAAGTATTCAAAGACGGTATCAATGGAGGGAAAGGAGGAATCCATCTCCCGAATGAAGGAGTCCAGCTTTTGTCGGGATTCTACCGTGAAGGAGCCGCCAGCAGACCAGATGAGGGAGAACATGGCTAGCATCTTCACCTGATGAAGATAGTTTTCGCCGGCCTGCGCGGCCTGGTAACGCGTACCGCCAGGGAGAGCAGCTGCTGCCTCCGTGTTGGCCAGTGCGTCGAACATCTTGGTAAATGAGCGAACCGTGCTGAGCGTCGTCGTTGGAAACAACTCCACACACTCGGTCTCTTTAAAATTCAGCACGTCCTGCATCGTTGTCATCATGAAATCTGTCAGCTCTGTGATGGTAGCGTCTGGCTTGGGGGCGTTCATCGCGATCTCGAACTGCCGGCGTGAGTGGAGCCAGGTGGTGATGAATGGTTTCCAGCCAAGGTCCTCCACGTTGAAGTACACCATGCCGCAACGGGACACGGTAGCTGGTGAGGCCTGCGAGAGATCCTGAACCTCGAACAGCATACTCACGGTCGAATTCATGCTGATGCGCTCGCCAGAGTTGAGTGTCAGCATCTTGTTGTCGTCCAGCACCGTATTCATGGATTCAATCCACAGCGTGTCCACTGGGCCGTCAAAGAGGAGCCACTTATAGTTGAGGTCGGAGGCATCGCGACAGATCTGCCGCATGAGGTCTGAGAGAATGCCATCCTTCCACTCGCGGGTCGACTGGTTGTAGCTGCCATATAGTTCGTCCATGGTGACGGATTTGGGATTCAGTAGAGACACCTTGACATGCTCGTACGGGCCGTCCACCCCACTGTCCTTGAGTCGTTTCAGCGCACCGCTCAAGGTACGCCAGGTAACGGTCTTCCCTGATCCCGTGCGACCGACCACCATCACGCCATGTCGGGTGCGCAGAGTGTCCCACAGGTGAAGACACTTTGTAATGATGTGCTCATTGCGCTCCAATCCGTCGGCCTCGAGCTCATCTGCGGTAGCGGCGCGCAGCTCCCCTAAGCCGGCGCTCCGGGGCTCTACACCGGGGAACAAATCACCGAGCATCCCCAAGAACAGTGGCACATCCTCCTTCACGAACTTGGGCAGGTTCATGTCTTTCATGGCCTTGAGACACAACTGCGACTCCGTACCTGGAAAGTTCTCACGCTTCAGGTTGCCTGCCTGAACAAGAACGGCCTTGATGTTACGGAGTGAGAAGTCGTAGTGATCCTGTTTGGAGAGCTGCTTTTCCATCAGCTCGTACAAGATAGAAACCTTCTTCGATAGCACCTCCGACTCCTCAAACCCCTCAGAGAGCAGTGTAATCTCGCAAATCAAGGCAAAGTCAGGCACCATCATCGAGATGGGGCGCAGAAGGGCCTTGAGGTTATCGGGGAGCTCAGAGCGGCCGGCGTAGCCTGGGTTCATCGTCACGAAGAGACCGCAGTTGACGTTGAGGGGGATCTCCGAGCCTTCAAAAACAAAGCTGCGCTTACGTTCGGAGACAGCAGACAGAATCAGGAGGATCTGCTGCGCAACAACAGACAGCACCTCCACCTCGATACGGTTGAACTCGTCGAAACATGACCACGCACCAGTCTGAGCGATACCACTCAGCATACGGCCTACGGACCTATAATCCAGTCCATCGGAGCAGTTGAACACCATAACGTACTTACCGATGGCCTTACCAAGGTCCTTAACAGTCTCCGTCTTACCTGTCCCGGCGGGGCCCTGGGGTAAGCCGCCTCGGTAGAGCTGCAGGGCTGTTGTCAGTGTCATGTACGCCCGGTCAGTGAGACCCGTCACGACGAGGCGTCCGCTGTTGCCGAGATACTCATAGTCGTAACGCACCACCGCGCTGGTCTGCCGGACAATGCACACGGGAGGGCTCTCTGCGGGACGTTCGACTTGGTCATTCGGCTCCGCGTAGAAACGCAGCTGGCGAGACCACTCAAAGTCATCGAGCTGATACACTCGGTGCGCAAGGATGTGGCGCAGCATGTCGCGCGAGTGCACCTCGATTGTCACAAGCGCCACGAGCTTGTTGCGCTGCAGGCGACTCTGCGGTTGACGCACCATCTGGCAGTACTTGCGGATAGTGTTCTTCCACCGCTTATATATTTTATATATCGGGGAGGTCTTCCGGCGAACCAAGCTAAGCCCATTAGCATGCAGATCACCGTACTCCACGATGGCCATCTCCGTCTGCTGCGTCCAATTGATGCAAGCAGAGGTAATAAGCGCCTGCCCCTCATTGCGCTCCACCCAGTCCTTTAGTTTGTCACGATTTACCGGTCGACGAGGGTCATACACATTGCTCTGAAACTGCTCTAGAGACGTGTTGATACACTTCTGCATCGTCTCGCGCATCTTTCCCTCCACCCGCCGCAGCCACACCTCCACAGGCAAGCCTTCGATCTGGACAGCAGGTGTGAAAGGTACCGACTCTCCGTCCGCCGATGACATACCATCTGCCACGATGCGACTCCGAACGGACTTGAGCGATAACATATACAGCCCCTCAAAGCACTTGCGCAGGTGCGCCTGTACCTTCTCCGGCTCCTTGGTGTGGCCCAAGATTTCCAATAAATCATCATTGGACAAGAAGTAAAAACGCGGAAAAACCCGACGGCGGTCCTCCAGGAAGCCCTCCAAACTCTTCTGAATGAGCTCCAAATCGGAGTTCATGGAGTTCAGTTGGTCTAGCAGACTGTCCCGTCGTGTACCGCGGATGACATTGGGGTCACTGACCAGCCGAGAGACAATCGCCAACCATTGGTTGTGAACGGAGTCAAACTTCTTACTCTCGGCAGCAAGCTTGCGCTTAATGTCCTCGCTACCAACGAAAATGTTCTCCAGGTACATCCACTTGGTTTGCACAGTCAGCAAAGCCTCAATTGTATCCATGACGGTGGACAATGTCTGCTCCCACTGGAGCACCTTCGGACGGAAGCTGTCTGCAAAGCGCGACATTTTCATTGCGCTGAGTAGCGCGAGGTGCTCCGCAAGTGAGGTATTGATGTCGTCCACAGAGGCAATTTTGTGATAACCTTGATGACCCTCAATGATGAAGATGGCTTCTTCCCAACAAAGACGGATCTTATCCAAGTCCGTCTCAATCTTCAACTCCTCGCGTGCGGAGATGGTCAGGTTTGCGATGAACTCCGCCTGTGTCTCCACCTTGGCATCTTTGAGTAGTTGAAGACAAAACGACTCATTGTCGATATCGAAATCCACATCGAGTTGCATCTTCAAAGATTCCCAGTGCCGGGGCCGAATGGCTGGTGTGAGCAAGTCATCGATGATGGGCAAAATCTTTTTCATGAGATCAATGTCGTCCTTCAGGCGCACCCAGACATCAGTCCGCTCCAATTCGCGGCGCAGACCAAGCACGCCACGCCGCAACGTCTCTAGACCTTCCACCATCTTATCACTGCTCAGCTTCATGAAGTACGTGCGCCCCCACGACTTGCTCATACGACGCCACTCAGCGCATAACTCCCAGATGGCATGCAGCTGCCGTATCTCCTCCTCCGCCGTCGTCAAGTCATCCATCACTGGCTTCTCCAGTCGAAAGATCTCAATGCCCTGTTGCAGATCCACCGCCGTCTGTCGTAGCGAAGCCGCACGCCGTGAGAAGGCCTCCAGCCGGCCAAATGCCTCTGTAGTGCTTAATGACCACTCCACCGGGCCGGACTCGCGCACCTGTTGAAGGAGGGCGAAGCAGTTCGACACAAGCGCGCGCAAGTCCGTCTCCAGATCGACCCGGAACTGCTCCTTGTACCGCTCCAGCAGCTTCTTCGCGCTTACAAGCTTCTGCGAGTACACTTCAAAGACTTCCGGCAGCGCCTCGCAGCGCTGCACATCAACAGGATCCACACCACCGTAGCTATATGTCTCATCCGTAATGAGGGAAAACTTATCGGCAAGAGGTGCAAATCTGGCGGACACCTCGGGCAGCTCGCTTGTGGACGCGACACACTGTTTGATCTGCTCGCCCAGCTGATCCAAGGTGCTGGGCTCCCGTGTGAGGCGCGTAATGACGCGGTCAAAGTTGGAGTAGATGGTGTCCAGCTCTTGCTTCGCCTCGGCGTATAGCAAGCCATGGTAGTGCTTGATGACCAGATGACACTGAGCGCGGAAGGTGTCCTTCATCTTCGTAAAGTCTAGCTGGACAAAGAGGACATCGGCGTAGACCTCCTGCTTGTCGATGCCATCACGCCGCTGCGCGACGTGATCCATGTTGATCCTGTAGTCCTCCAGTTTCCAGCCCTGCTTGATACGCTTGTCCTGCTTCTGTGTGGTCCAAAGGTTGTCGGTCGTGCCGGCGTGATGAAGTTGCCATATTTGGTGGAGCTTCTCGGAAACCTTCTCACTGATGCTGTTGAATGCATCAGACACTCGACGAAGGGATAGAATGGCATCCTGTTCCCCTGTCATGTACTCATAATACGAGCCACGAAGTGCGGCGGACACTTCGTGTGGGTTGGGGTAGTGCACGGGCACCATACCCCTCTCGATGAGCTCCTCCTCAACCTCCGCGTCGATACAAGCCTTGATGGATTCCTCCAGTCGTGGGATGTTGCGCACCACCGCAATTATGGACTTGCATGTTTCATTTACGGCCCGGGACAACTCCGGAACGGACGGCACCGCGCGTATCACAGGCTTCGTTTCTTGTTCCACTCCAATCACCACCTCCAACCTGAAAACTTTTTCCTCCACTTGGCCCACGTTCGTGTCCGATGGAAGTGTTCGTTCCACCGCCAGTAGTGAGCGCGTTACCATTGTTTTTAGTGCTTCCTCCAACTTGAGTTCGATTGCCTCCACGTACTGGTGCCATTCTGAACGCACGAGGTCATCCTTTTCATAGTCCTCACGGAAATAGTTGAAATTGGTACAGAGACTGCTCACAACACGCTTGTGGATCAAGGAAAGCTTGGAGACAACGGCTTCACGGTAGGCCGCCTGCCTTTGCATAAACCCGTCCATTGTGTATATCTTCTTCTTCTCGAATATGACGGCGGTCGTATCGGCGATCACGCGGCAAAGGTGCTCAATGAAGATCGCACTGGATTTGAAATCGTCCACGACGGCTTGGATTCGCTCGGCGTGCATGCGGCACTCCCGCACAAAGTACTCCACGATGCCCTGGGAGTTCCACCACAGCTTGGCAAGACCGGGCTGGTATTTGGAATCCAGAAACTGCAGCCGAAGCGAGAACAAGCGAAGCTCCTCACGGCTGAGTGATGTGACGACCCTGTTATGTGCTCGGATAGCCAACCCAACATTCTCGCGAAATACCCGCAGACGCTCCTCCTTGGTACAGATGTCCGCAATGTGTGGAGGGATGCTCTCGCCCAGTCGTTGCCAGTAACGAGCCTCCTCAAAGAGTATCAGCAGCTCATCAGCGAAGTTCACATCCAATAGCACCGGATTATCCAGTGAAAGCCCCGTTCCCGGGCGTGGTACAATAAGGAAGCGATCGAGGTACTCAGCCGGTTTTACCGGAAGGTGATCCTTCCAGATGGTGTACTGCTGGTGAGACAACTCGCGCAAAGAGCGCTCAAGACGATCATAGAGTGCGATGGCTTCCTTCTCCTCGGGAGAATCCGGCAGGTAGTAGCAGAGCCGAAGAGCGTTATAGTCTTCCCGAATCAGCGCCGCGTTGTGATAGGCCCAGAACCCGTACCCAGAGCCAGCGGGATGCAGATAAAAAACGGGCGGCGCACGGTTAAAGTAGCGTTGCATGTTGTTTTGTACCATGCGGAGCCCTTTCCCAAAGTGTCGGACGACGCGATCCTTGCTGCGAACCAGCTGAATGAGGAGCTCTTCACTCTTGCTGACAAGATAAAACGCTTCCAGGTACTCCACCCCGGTGGGGGTAGTTACAATGCCGTCAAAGGCAGCGGTAATGATCTGTTGCATCATCATGGTGAGGTTGTCGATGTCCATCTTCAAAGTACGAAAGTCATCCACCCATTTGGTCGCCTTTACGTCGAGTAAGTCATAGTCGAGGTGGTGAAGGAATTCCATCTTCGCCTTGAAGGCGCGCTGAATGCCCATCAGCTGGGACTCAATCTCGGGGCCCTTGTTGCCGCTGAAGGTAGGGAGTTGACCCTCAAACAACTTTTCTGGGGCCACTGACTTGTTGTCCAGTTCAGGCAGATGCAACCGGGCGCCTACAGGGATGACCCCCCGACTCGCGTGGGAGGTGCCGGCAGCCTGAATGGCGTGGCGCTCACCTCGCGGGCTGCCCGTCTCCACCTGCAGCCCCCGAAAGCCAAATTGCATCTGGCCGCGGCAGATTTCCTGCAGGTTCTGGCACCGATGTCGCACAAAACCATCAATCTCGTTGAGGAAGGAGTCATCCAGCTCCAGCTTTTCTCCCTGCTCTTGACGAAAGCGATGGCGGGTCGCGGCCAGCATTTTGCGGCACTCTCGTATCCATGCCTCACCAGCCTTCACGCTGTCCTGCAGTGCCACCATGCTATCCTTCACATCCCCGCGAAGGATAGCAGGAATGTCAATCCGCTTACTGCACTGGTGGATAATCTCGTTCGAAATCAGCTGCAGGAGACGGGAGAAACGGTCCTGCTTGTAGTGCTTGGAGTAGAGGACGATAAGCTGGGCATTGATCAGGATATCATGCAGGATATCAGGAATTTGTTTTGGCTGGGCTACGGCCAGCCGTTCGCACGGTTCGACGAGTGTATTAAGAAAGCGAAGGATGTCAAATGCCTCCTCCGTTCCCTTTTCAATATCCGACCGGAGATTCAAAAACGGCTCGAGGTAGTACAGCGACTTTGCCTCACGCAAAACGTTAACCACAGACGCAACATCCGGCCGGTTCAGTTGGGCTCGAATATTGCCGAGATCCCGCGCGCGGGCACGCCAGTACGCAATCTCCTCGAGGGCACCGCCGTCGCTCACTGCGGACCCTGCGTCTCGCTCCCCCACTACCTCCTTGATCTGACGGGTCCAGTGAATACATGTCGCCTCATACCTCTGCACCATCTCACGGTCCGTGTGAGCGTTCGTAATATCCGCTGTTGCCAGGTCATTCGGTACGTACAACACCGTGCGACCCTTCAGTCGGCTGACGTTCTCCACCATCATTGCCATGAATCGATGAAGTGAACTCTGTACATCCTTTTCAATGCTCGTGGGCCATCGGTTTACCAAAAGCGTGGGCACCATTATCTGACGCAGTGAGCGGAGAAAACTGTCCAAGAAGCTGCTACCGCGACAGGTGCCCCACATAATTGCGGTGTCCACGTTTTCCGGTACAAGAGTTTTATCTGGATCCACACGTACAAAGTACAGCAAGTCACGACTGGCCCCTACGAATGGCTCTCGGCCAGCGAGATCGGGGTTTCCAACGACCAGATGTAGCCGAGGCGTTCCCGATCCTAGCTCCTCGCTACGCAAGGCACCGTGGCGCACCTCGGACGGGGAGCCCTCGAGTACCCCCTGCGCATGCTCCTCCTCATCACTCTGGACAAGCCCATTGTCGTTGACTGTTACACTGCGCGAGTGTGTGTGCTGCACTGCTACGCCAGATGTCGCACGAGACGCCTGTGCGGCATCAGTTACTTGGACTGTACGGCCGGCGCCTCTACCAACCTCCGTGGGGAGGGCGTAGTAGCAGAACAAGATGCGGTAGTTTTCGTCACCAACGAGGAACTCACCTAGTGTGCTACGGTGATCCGCAGTGAGCTCTTCGTGGACGTTGCACTGGAGCTCCTCCTGCAGCCGGCGCAGCATCCATCGGTAGCACTCCGGGTGTGCCTCTGGGACCATAATGGTATCCGCCTCCATGTGCGCCCACTTTCGCTCGACAACGCCCTTCTCAGTCGCTCCTGAGACGCCCTGCATCTCACTCAGCTACCACAGCCCTGCAATCCGGCCCTTGAGCCACAAGAAATTCTTTGTCAACCACAGGGCGTAAATGGGGGCACGCACCGGGCACTTCGCCCTCTTGCCTTTTCTGGGTATTGTACCTGGAGACTGGTAGAAGAAACCCCCTTTGCCACCGATCAAGACACAACCACGTAGATACGAAGGATGTGAGGCCTTCGCGCGAAAGTATGTCCTCGCGGCGGCACTCTTGGCCGTGGTTGTCGAATCTATTGATTCGCCTCTTCCAAGGGAAAAAGGCGGTCTTGGGCGTACACAAGCGGCGACAAGATGAGGTTAGGCTCTCTCTCTCTCTAAAAAAAAAAGGGAGCACCTTCAAACGTTCCTGTTGGACTAAAGCCGGCGATTCAGTCAAATGCGCCCAACAGATAGGTGACCTCTCTCTCTCTCCCCCTCACTTCCGGTGCGGTTGTATCGTCCCACGGGAGCTGATGACCGGCAAAGCTGCCGATAAAAATACTACAACAAAGATAGAAAGGAAATATAGGAAAGCCAGATGGCACCTTTCTTGAGCGGACGGCAAAACGCCCAAAACTGATGCTTGGCAAACCAGTACGCCTTCCTTTGTCGACGAGCACCCTGCCTCTCTCTTTGAAGCGCACACAGCAGGAACAAGTAAAGAAGACGATGTACACCGTCTTACTAGAGTCACACAACGTGTAGAGAAGAGCAGCAAAGTGGCGGTGATTGAAGAGTACATCAAGTTGGGACGCTATACAGGATGGAAAAGGCACCTCATACAAGTCCGATACAAGCAAAAATGTAGGCCCTCCCACAGAGAGAGAGAGTATCGCGCCTGCTCGAGACCGGTTCTAGCGACGGTGCACCGCGCCACTAGTACACGAACCACGGAGAGCCGCCAGCATCGATTGAACAAAGCCACCACCAGAATGGGGTAAGTGAACAAGGAACAAGACACCTTAAGCGAAACAACAACAAGAACTACAAAAGTGTGCAGCAGATGGAAGGCGCCAGTAGCGTTCCAATACCACCTGCCCCATAGTACGACGGTCAACACATAGACGTGAGAAACACGACTACACGTTTTCTGTGTAAGCTGCACGTGAGATGAACTAAAGGGTCATACAAGGGCAGAGATGTGTAAACACCTCTGCGCTCGCTGGGGTATCTACTAAAGTAGATAGTACTTCAAACTGCGATACTTACACATGGAGGCAATGGTATCACTACGCATCACACAGTGATACCATCCTCATGAGCAATTTCATTTTCTCACGTTTAGTTTTATCGCTACGGTCGCTTGGAGGGCTATCAGGGAGGGCTAAATGCGTGTTCCGTTAGCTTTCACGAGCATCTTCGTAAGACTAGAAGCCTCTATGCCAACGCAACAGTCAGATAGAGGGATAGCGGTACCCTTTACTCTCCTACTGAAGGAGTCCCCCTCCTCCCCATAGGGGGCAGATAAAAGCACATGGACAACTTCTGGAAATGTATATTAACCCCACTCACTCCCGCTCCATGTACTCGCTTCTCCGTCTTCAACTCCTACAGGGCTCCTGCAGTGCAGCTAAAGACAACCGGCGTACCTTCCTCTTTGGAGCCCGGTAAGGGCAGGTGGGCCTCTACCTGTCGAAGATGAACACAAATAGAAGTCATCAGCATCATAAAGGATATCATCCCTTCTTAGGTCAACCCTCGGTGCGCATACACAGCAAAGAGAAGCGCAACCACCATCGACAAAAAGGATAATTTACGAAAGACCCGCTGTTCCACTACAGGGGGATGCGCGGTCCCGCTTCCTAACTGATGCGATAAGGTATCCCCCGACCACCACGACTCCACAGCTGGGAGCTGCCCTGCCACAACCCCTGGGATACCCATGACGATAAACCACATCATGCCTAGTGCCGTGGACAGCACGGACACAGGGGGAGGTTGCACCAGATGCGCCTCCTCATGCTTTAAGGCCACAGCTCCCTTGCATCGCTTTGTACTAGACTGGCGCCATTCCGTTCCCCCATTGTCACTCGCCTCTTCTCGACTGCTTCCCCCCTTATGGGAGAGACCCTCAGGCACAAGAATACGGTTATCCCGCTCCGTATTGAAAAACTGCTCCGTCTCTTGAGCAATGGAATTGGTGAGAGAGACCGTGGCGGCTACACAGAAAGATATACTGCATCCATGCAGGGACTCCACGGCCACAAGCCACGTTGCGTCTGCGAGGCAGGAATAGGCAAGCATCTTCCCAGCATATGCCAAGGCGGAGAGGGTAAAAAGCATCGCGCGACCATGGTGACTCAGTAGCACAGAGCTGCACATGTAAGCTACCACCTCTGACACCATGTGAACCACCATGATGAAACTGAAGATCAGCGGTGTGGCGTTCAGAGTGGCCCGCGCGTAAGGAAATAAAAACGCCTGCGCGGCATTTTCATAGAGGGAAAGGAAGAACACACCTAGACACAGGGGGAAGATGGTTTTAGGGTTTCGTAGTATGCAGTGATACACACGTAGTGTGAACCAAATGGTGCTGTACCTATGGTTGAGCGCTTCTTGCTGCATCGGAGGGCGCTTCGCCAGGATCGCTGCCTTTCGTGCCAGCATGCCGTCATGGGAGGCGTCCCTACCACCTGTGATGGCCTTCACAGATATCGGGTCTCTAACAGCCCATATGCTACTCAACTTCCATACAGCAGCGGCACCCTTCGACGCCCGGCAGCGTTGAACTTCTCCACCAGACGGGATTGGACGAGCACAATAACGCAGTACAAGAACCGTCAAGCCAAAGAACGCCAGGAAGAGACTGTGCACCAGGGGAACAATGCGATAGGGTCGGGCCGCTCCACCGCCGCGCATCAGATCCGTGCTCGTACCGTGAGCATGCGTTGACCCTTGAATCATGGCGTACACCCGAACCACATAGCCTGTAGCAAATGCCGCCACACCATAAGACACGCTCCCCCAAAGACGCTGCAGTGGATAGGCATATGACGACCTTCTACCTGGGCCCACTTCTGCTTCTTGCTCAGTACTATGAATGGGTAAACTGACCGAAGCGTACGTGCTATTTTTTTCGTGACTAGAACCGTCACACGGCTCCGCCTCAGCCCTGCTGTCGGTCTGGGACGTGCTCGCACATTTCCCAGATGCTTCATCGAGATCCCTCAGCACTAACGTGTCAGTTATCACTGATTTGCTGCTGTTCACGATGGCGCACAGGCCAAGTATGAGTGCTGTATGGAAAAATGGCGCCGATACGAGCTCAGTTGCCTTTCGTTCTGTTGCGGGCAGCTGCTCAACAGGACCATAGGTGTACCAAAGCATCATTACCGCACTCCCAAAGCATGCCAGGACGAAGAGTAGCTGCGCATGGCAGGTGTAGGTATCCGCAACTGTGCAGATAACCGGAGTAGAGACCAAAGAAAATATCTTGGCGATGGATATGAGACGGCCAACGTTTACTGTGCTGAACCCGTAGTCCTGGAGTATCAGTGAAAGGAACGGATTGAGTGTGGCATTCGTGGCAAACAGCATTGCCATCAAAAGCTTCGTGCCCATGGACGTCGTGATCGCTTCAGACCACTTATGCCACATGTACAGGCATCCACCTGAACACCACACCTCGTCGAGCGCTTACTATCACGCGTCGTGCACGCAAAGTCAACGACACACCTGCGAATAAAGCCACGGCTGATATCATATTCTTTACAATATTGCCTGAACTGTGGGTATGAAATGAAGGATAACACGGGCAAGATAGGCAATGGATAGTTACCCTGCAGATGATCATGACCACAGGTTAGCGATGAATGAGCAGCAGAGGATATACGTGGCGGCCCGTCGCTTCCCCTGCTGTCAGCATACAACTAATGAAATGCCCAGCTCCATCGGTGACAGGCAAGAAAAAAAGGTGTTATACGTTTGGGGAGGGCAAAGCACACAATCATTATACAAGTCCCACTGCAACTACAGTCCCGAGTAAATAAACGCTGTGCCGCTCCCTTCTCTCTTCTCCCCCGCGCCCCTCGCGTTAGTTCTCATAGTCCAGCCGAATCTACACAATGTGGGCTTGTTTAAAGAACTGTGGAGGCGTGGCAGATACCATCTTTCCCACCCATTGTGTCACCTGCGTTCAGCCCGATTTCCTCACAGACACGCATGCATGCGCAAGATACTACTCGGCATTGACTACCTGCTCTACATACTGTACTCCCAATCGGCAAACGGGCCCAACTCAAAGAAAAATCGCCCCCTCCCCAAACCGTTGGAAGCAACACAGCAAAGCGCAGCAAGTGGTTAGAAAAGTCACAAGAGAAATCAACCCAACTAAACCCCATCTAACTGGCCCAACTGGCATTCAAAGGACGGTGTACATATGCATGACACCAACTCCTCTTGACCGCATTCCCATCACTGGTAGCACTGCTCCTCGCACGGCTAAACCTGCCCCGGTAGCCAAGAGAAACCAAAATTGACATAATGGGCAGCAGGCTTCCTTCCCACGTCATCTGGTACGCCGTGCTCTACCGATTCATTACTCATGGCGCTACGATGAGCAACTCATGGAGCTTCCTCAGGGTAAGCAAAATAAAGAAAGACCCCCAAAACGGAAAATTGATAGACACCCTGCTCGTCACCTTGTGATGTGCCAGTGCTCCACCGCCTAATCGCTGCACAGCGCAGCTGGGCACACCTGATCTTTGTGGTAACGCTCAAAGAGCGGATCGCGGTAGGAAGGATCTGCAACATGCGCTAGCGAAGCCAGCTGGTGTGTCTGCTTCGCAGGCTTGTAGGTGCCACCCAGTCGGTCCCACAATGTCGAGTACTGTCCGTAATCGTAGTTGAACTGCTCATGGTGGATGGTGTGATGCCCGGTGGAGTTGAGAAAGTGTCCACCGAAGTCGACCTGGTCATGGATCGAGATGGTCCAGAAGTTCACGAACAGGAAGAGTACCGTGAAGAGGAGATGGTGCATGGGCATCAGGTACACGAAGATATAGTAGGGCACGCCCTGGCCGAAGCCGTCACACGGATTAAAGGCATGCGATGAGAAGGGGGTCGTGTACTTATACGTGTGGTGAAGCTTGTGGAGGTGCTTGTAGATGATCGGGTGATGCAGTCCGCGGTGGAAGCAGTATACCATGAAGTCTGTGAAGCAGAAAAACAGCACCGCGGAGGCAAGGAGGTAGGGCCAGCCGTAATCGGAAACATTATAGTACACCTTGCTGTATCCTCGGTGGGAAAAGACCGCCGCGGGTGTCATTAGGATGGACATAAACGGAATGGAGCACGTGGCGATCCAAATCTCATGCCGTACCTGCTTCGACAGCTCCTTCGTGTCGTCTGGATCAATGGTCTTCGGGAAGTACGTGCCCTTCCGGAGGCGGAAGAACATGAGGTACGAGATGGAGGCGAACAACAGGTAAAAGAAAATACCCCCCGTTGTCAGAATCAGCCAGAACACGAACATCTGCGACGTCAGCTTCTCCTTGTCCACCGGCAGAACCGCCGCATAAACATCAAACACTATATCCATCTGAGATGCTTGTACGTAGACGAGCGTGACCACGAGAAGACACTAGCTGGCTACGTAATGGTGATCGCGGACGACGCCGACAAAAGAATGAGCTCCGTATTTAAATCACGTTTACCGGGCGGTCTCTTTGGAGACGGGCCGCAACGGAATACCTTGTTTGGATTGGAGAAATATGGAAATAGTGGATACTGGTAAAACAATAAAAGGAAGCAATGCATGCATGTACGAAGTACCTGCAGAGATTCAAACGAATGACACCGTTTCGGGGAGGCATCAACGGACTTGCGCATTGTTACCATTTCAGCACGAGTGTCACAGCAAGAGCAACAGAAATCGATACATCCGAACCACGAGTAACCCATCGTGACTGCCCCCCCCTCCTACCGCGAGTCGCCGCAGTCTCACAAATGCAATGTTGGCCGTGGTATGCCCACTGTAAAGGAGTCACAAGCAAAAGGAATGCATGGACGCATGAACCATCCACTAACCCCTCTGCCTCCCGCCCCACAGAAGTACATCTCGATAATAGGTTAGCATAGATGCACCACCGTACAGATGCATTGAACGGCCACCCGACCAGAAAGCGCGCATCCGTGTAGCCAGGTGTAGCGGAATGGAAAAGAAAGTGCATAGGAGCCAGTGGTGTGCCCACTTCCATAGAATGCCACAATCAATCTCCGCACATGCAGTTAAAACCCTGAGCTCTGTTCAGCATTGTAGAGCAGGCCGCTAGCTATTATAGGGAAACGGAGATGGCAAGGGGACGCAGACCATGAAAGGAAAAAAAAAATGTCATCTCGTGCGCCTGGTGATGATGTATGGAATTACCCATCAGGGTAAGCAGCAATGACCGCACTAAAGAAGGAGGCAAACGAACAGACACGTACTTCCATTGTGCATCTACCGTAAGACGGTGCTGCACGTAGCCCAATGGTAATTAACTGATCATGTGTTTCCAAGGGTGCAAAAGGGAAATAAAACCAATAAGGTACAGCAACAGAAGAGTTAAAGAAGTGCTCTGTACACATACCTCACCGTTATTTTAAAGACAGGAAATGCAAACAAGTGCTTCTGGCACAATCCTTGATATACCAAGCTTATGCTGATGAAACTCTTGGCTATGCGTCCCTTAGAGTGGCAGCACTTTCATGTCCAATTACCGTCGCCTCGCTCTCTTTCAAAATGAACTCAGTTCGCTGTACTGATGTTGAGAGAGAGAGGGGAAAGAGGGAGGAGGGGACTTCCCTGAGATACCTGCGTATACACAAACTCCTTCCTCTTATCCCCAGTGTGATGGCTCCTCACAGCCACTTGCAGTAGTCCTTCCGAACAAACACTGGATGTGGTTAACGCAACACGCCGCGAAACATACCTCTTCACAATGGCCACGCATTACAAAAAAAAGCGTAGACAGTGGAAGAAGAAAAAAAAACAAATCCCTCCTGTTGATGAAGAATCAATTATCACCTTTTGGAGTGATGATGGGTATCAAAACCACACTGGCCCCAGCCAAGTTTCCTACAACAACGCTTTCTCCAGCATCCACATGCCCAACGCGCATAATGCGTGTAGCACGGGAAAACAAGCACAGCAGTCAACGCATCCCTTCCCTGTACAAGAGCATCGCTGTCGCCAATCATTCTCGTTCCTTTCTTCGCAGCGGATGGTCTGTATGATTGAGGCACAGGATAACCGTGCGAATCAACTTTCATAACAGTGAGGGGGCAGCAACTTTCTTCGTCTGTGCAAAGAAAGGCACCCACACCAGTTGGACTCTTGTCCATACAAGCAGGTATATACGCACAAGAGCCCAACGCACTCATACATATATATTTATTCCCCTGCGACGGGGTACTTGACCCTGGCACACCACGGTGTGGTGGACGGCACCACCAGGGAGGGGGGGGGGTATGTATGCTTAAGCGTATCCGTGCCTTCGAGTACACATACCGTAATACACAATGGAACAAAAGGGATACACAAAATCATGAACGCAATGTAAAGGGAAGCTCTCTGGCGAGACAACCGCCCCACGCCGCACAGAAGCAGAGGCTGAGGTCAGTCAGCATCACCAATCGTTATCACGGGTGTGAGCCAGAGCCGTATCCCGTAGCCGAATGAGATCGCATGCGCGGAGCAACCTATCCAGCGTGGCACTTTGACGTCACCAAAAGCGATTGCAGCTCTGCACTCTGTCCTTGTCGAATTGTCCGACTAAAAGTAGGAAAGGTACTTTTCGGTCAAGCCATTTTGATGGTGCTTCCCTTTTTACATCGCGATAAACAACCCGAGAATGATGAGGGTGCACACCAGCAGAATCATCACGGCCTGTGCCACATACGCATGAACTCTTTTCTGCGCGAGAAAGACAGACAGCCATGCCTTCAGGTCGCAGAGAAACCACAAGCCCTCCATCACGACAGTGCTGAGTTGATGGAGAAATGGGGTACCCGTACGTAGCTGTGGACGAAGCGCTGATCGGCGAGGGTGCAGAGTGGGCGTGTACGCCGCTGGACGACTTGCCCCAATGGGCAGGAGACTGCTACGCGTCCCGTCGTCAGAAGCGTTAGAGGAATCTTGCTTCTGCAAGTGCAGAAGTGCAGTGAGGGAGCGGGATGGTGCCTCCGTCACATTGAAGTGTACCCGCCGCACAGCATGCTCTCCCCTAGACTGGGAGCTCGGGCCAAATGGCGCAGAGTTAACATCCCTGCTCCTGTAGTCCGGCATGGAGGATGACATCATCCCCCTTGGAGAAGAGACTGGCTGCCCTCGACGAGAGCTAACGGTGCCAAGGCACGCGTCGCGAAAAGGAGTTCCATCGGGGGAACACGTGCCCTCTTCCTCCGTTTTTACTACTGCTGCTGTGCGATTCCCACGAGGAAATGAAGCACTCTTGGTGGCCGTTCTATCATCTCGGATGGTGCTTACGATTTTGCAGGGTAGACTCTTACCACTGCTTGACTGAATTACGCGGAGTGGCACGTCTCCCAGGTCGAGCACTTGCGTCTCCTGCACTTTGGCTATACAGCGATCGGCTTGTCGCTGAGGGCTCTCGATACTCTGAGGCGAGCGTAAAGGACGTGCAAGTGGTGATGCAGTGCAAACGACAGAAAAGGATGAAGATGGCAGACTGTTGCGTTTAGGTGAGTCGTGGAACACTAATCCCACCAGGCGTCCTAACGAAGATGGCCTCCTATCCTGTACATCCGTCATGACCATACGTAGCCGGGACTAGATGAAAAGGCTCTTCTAGCACCCCCTCCTACTCGTGTGCGAGCACACACGCCGAGTAGCACGTGGGGACCAGTAGCTAAGGACGCAGGAGGCTTCCTCTAAAGGTGCTCGCCTCTGTGCGAACGGTTGTCTAATGATGTATCAGACACAATACTGTGCAAACGAAAAAGAAAATGAAATGAAATTACTTCAACTAGTAGCCATGTGAATGTGGCAGACAGATACGCAGGGAGAGTAAAGCAAAAGGGCATAGGGACAAGAGAGTGATGGATGAGGTAGCAACAACACAGTACTATGGCGTGCAGACAGGCCAGTGAATATGGGCCAACACGCATGCGTAGAGTGAGGGGAGAAGGCAAGCCTGCTCACTTCAGTGTCCTAAGTCATCACTGCACCCTGCCACTCGTTCGCCGTGTGCACCTGTCTCGCCAGTATTAGGCGGGTGGCGGGAACAGGGAAGGCATAATAACAGTGGCGTAGGCATTAGACGAGCTATGTGCGACAGCGTAGTACCATACAGCCCTTACACAAGTGCAAACCCAACCGTCGTCCCCACCCCTCCCGACACATCAAAGTACGCATCGTAGGTAAGGAAGTACTTGATGCACTGTAGCAGGTCTTCGGTTGTAAAAGTGCCTCGCACAGCTGCACCCCATGAGGGTGGGAAATTCAGCGACACGAGGAACTCAACGATAGGCACGACACCTATACACATGCTGTCATCCCGCTCCTCGGACGGTCCACCCCCTCCAACCCGAGAGCCTTGTGCCGCTTGGAGTGAATCTGCTGTCAATGACCTCAGGAATGGGCGGGTTATTTCTGCCACCCGGGATCGCCTCGGTGAGGAAGGCGAGGCAACGGACTGGACCGTCCCTACCGTACGCGCCGTGCCGAGCTCCCCGCTTTCTTTCCATTTACGCCACCAAGTGTGCAGCCGGCGCTCGTGAACCGCAACGGCTACTCCCGCTGCATCCTCGCAGAATGAGGAAGGACTGCTCATGGCGTACGCCGCTTTCCGCCGTTGCAGTACGCCCCTTGAAGAGCGCTCGAAGGTTCGATGGAAATAGTCTCGCATTGCAGGAAGTAGGACTTTCTCCACATAGCCGGTGTCGAATACCAACAGAAGCGGAACATGAGGACACACGATCGCGTCGCCCAACGGGCCACGGCCTATCGGAAGAACAAGGTCCGATGATAGAAGGTCTTCGAAAGGACCGAACGGATTCTCAAACAAGTGAGAGTACTGCTTCCATCCACTCAGCAGCTCAAGCTCCGACTGTGTCCACAACAGTGGAATGAAGGGCCTTCCTCCACATTTCTCACCTTTGGTTCCCGCACTGCTTTTATGTAGATCAAAGAGACGAATCGGGAGCCGCCTGGGCTGTAGAAGAAAAGGGACTAGAACACGCTCCCGCGCTTCCGCCAGACAGTCCAGCGCGGTAGCCAAAGGAGGTACAGTTGAATCACTGGAATCGCAAGAGTGAAGGGATCTGGGACTGTACAAGGCACGCCAGAGAAGTGGCGCGAGGGTGGCATGGGGGGAGAATACCGGCATGGCGTCCATTGAAGGGAGTAGCGCCTCAGCCACCACAAAGGTGGTATGTGGGCACCGAGCCGTGGGTAATTCCCGGTCACCGCACGCGGGTAGTGAGTCTATGGTTGACTGCGGGCTGGGAGGGGATCTGTTCGTAGTGGCTCGACTCACAGCTGTTTTCGAATTCCCGTTGGTCTTCACATAAGCTTGATAGGAAAGCAACTCTTCCACCAGCTGCTCCTCCTGTTGCACAAATGATCGTTGCAGAGAGGCCATTCGCTTCTTCTGCGTGCTGATATCGGCCGCGGTCTCTAAGAGATAGGGAGTGCTTAGCTCGCCCTCCACCTGAGAGGACCAGAGATGATACTCCTGTGTTGTGTGCAGCCGCTTCGCTTTGATAGGTGGGCGCTGCGGTAAGGTAGAGGACGACAAAAGAGGTCCCACTGGATGTTGCGTGACAGGCACATCCAGGTGAAACGAGCGGAAGGAGGCCGGGTACAGAACGGAAAAGTCTTTCAATGGGACACTGGAGGCGCCCCCGCCTGCCGGGCGGGAGATGGGGGCAAGAAAGAAGAGACGGTACCCGCGCCTACTCCCTTCTGGAGGGGGGTGGGCCTGGTGAAAGGGCAGTCTGTGATCCTGCCCGGCTGCATGCTGAGCAGCTCGGTGCGCTCGCGCAGGCGTCACCCCATACGACTGAGCCAGGAATACCCGCGCCCCCACATCAGTGTCCTCGGGGGTGCTAGAGTGACGCAAGAGCAGTTCATTGGTGCTGTTGTCATACACCAGTGAGTCGCTCGGAAAGGAGCCAAGCGCCCCCTCGGCACCCTGTTCGTCCGCTGAACTAGGTAGGGAACGGTCGGAAGGGGCAAAAAGTACGTAAAGCTGTGGAGTGTCCAGCAAGTCTACACGGGCAGCGTTGCAGGCTGTGGTGACATGCAGCACTAGTGCTTCATTCTGCGGCGCAGTATCCCCCCCTACACCGTGCACTCCTACACCAAGGGAAGCGAAAGTCTTCTGCACCTGTGGAATCAAAAGGACGGTTTCCTGTCCCAGCGTGGGGGTGGCGGCCTCGCTACGTTTTATCGCTTCCGAAGCAAGTACCTGCTGCATATGCTCGGAGATAGACAGTTGCGGCGGGTGCAGCCGCAAGAGCGAAAAGGTCAGCCTGTTAAAGAAATCAGTTGCTGCCGACCCCGTCCTCTGTGCAAACCCTGACGATGATGACCCGACCTCGGGCTCGGCTTCACCCTGTACCTCCCGGAGCTTCTGCAGTGTCAGTTTCACCACTTCTCGCTTCACATTGTGAGGGAGTTCATTAAAGTAGAAAAGACTCTGCGTGATTCCAACCGGAATGCGGCGTAAAATACGTTGAACATGATTTCGTCTGAGTACGGTCTGGGAAAGAACAGAGAAAGGAAGTCTCTTGTCGGCATCCGTTGTCTCCGTAACGGAGAGTGATAGTGATTCACTTGAGCTGTCCTTGAACTCTCTCTCCTCTCGCAGAAAAGGCGCAGAGTTGCCCTCAGTCTTCGCAGCCGGAAAAGGTGGGAGTGATGCCCCCCGCAAGACAGGTGTATTTCGCACTAACCTGGTGGTCAGCCAAGTTCGATGTACCTCGATGGGAACACGCATCAGGCCGTCACTCACGCCACACTTCCGGAGGTCTCAGTAGTCAACGTTCACTTGCCAGACCCTGTGTACCTCACGCTGTCTACCTTGCTGACGGGTGTGCCATGCACCATCCACAGAACACGAGGACAGAGACGAAAGGCGAAGCAACAGTAACGGAAGAGAAGTCGTGCACTGAACTGGATCAGGGAATACTAACGGGGTTCATTTCCAAAGAGAGCACACACTTACGACACCAATGTACGCCTTCCGTAGCGGCAGTCATGTGAGCGTACACCTATGGCAGCTGCCCCGGCCATAGACGAAAGCCAAGGGCTTTCCCCCTACTCGATCTAAAAACAGCAAATCGAATGATGCTGCTTCAAGGAGGGCTTTTATCTCCACCACCCGCTGTACGCGGTTTGTGTAGAAACCGTTTCATCTATGGGAAAACAAACAAACAAACGTCAGCTGTATGACCGTGGTGTCATCTCCGCATGTGCACGTCACCTGCCAGGAAAGGCCAGCCTTGCAAACAGTGAGACGTCCGCCTTCGCCGTAGTGACGCCACTAGGCGTTGGCACTTCTGGGGGTGGGTCTGGAATAGCAGCAACACCATGTAACGGCAGTGAGACTGGTGGAGTTTCGTCCGAGTTGACTTTTGGTGTAGTGTAGGCGCTGTCACGATCCCTCAGCGCCAAGGTGGCCTGCTGATCGCACGCCGCCAACTCCGAGCGCGCGGTCCGTCTCGGTGCGCGGAAAGCTGCAGCACTGTATGCATGTGGCAGGCGAGAAGATGTGGGCACGATCCGCCTAGGCGTCCCTCGCGACTGCTCGTTGGGGTCTGCAGGCATACCGTTACTACACATGGTAGCTCCACCCTTTCGCACCCACGGTTTCCCTGCAAAGCAGCGTTCAAAGATGGAGTGCTCGCGCTCACACTCGACGTAACCAAAGGGACAGCACCACTCCTTCTTGTTGGACTGTGAACACGTGGAGGGAGGCGCTTGGTTCGCAGACAAGCACGGAGAGGTACCATCGTCACCGTTATGCGGGGACGCCCCTACAGACGGTCCGCTGTCCCTATCAGTGAGAGAGGTGGTATTGCCCAACGTCATAGAAGCACCTGAGAGGGAAGCGAATTCAGGGGAGCTATCCGTGGAGTCCGCGATGGTATTAAAGCCTGGCGCACTACGACCGGCACTGCCGTATAGGTCCTCGTTGGAACCCCCAAGCACACCAGCCTCTTTCTCTTCGTCACTACTGAAGCACGTATTGTCCACCGCAGAGCAGCTACGAAGGAAGTACTTGGACCTCACAATGATCCTCGCCCTAGAAGGGGTTTCCCGGGAGCCGGCGCCAATGTACCCGCTCGCTGTGCGTCGTTTCTTTAAGGGGGACTGGAAACCATTATCGTCGCTGCTCCCATCCGCTACTCGCGTGCCACTGAATGCGGCGTTCGGCTCCCTTAGGTGAACCACCACTTTGGGTGTCACGAAGTTATGAAAGCCAGTGAAGGCATTTAGGGAAACCTGCCCACGGCGCGTGTTCCGAAGATAGGTGGCCACACTGGCCTGATAAAGTCCCTTGTACAGCTGCAATGTTGTGGGATCATAGAAGCACTCCTCACACACCTTCTTTGCCATCTCTGCTGGCCACAGCTCCCCCACTAGCTCCGTTTTGGCAACGGGATTTGACGAGATCGTGCAGCCAGAACCGGGCTCCGCATTAGCGGTAGCAAGTGACAGAGGATGATAGTGGACGACCCGCCGTTGCATTGGGCAATACACAATATGGTGGACAAAGCAATAGAAGGCGGTCAGTACTTGACGCTGATACCGCTTTACCTCGTCGTGAGGAAAGCCGAACTGTTCTTCCAGTTGCCGAAGAAGCTGTGGCAGTGATGATGAGTGAGTGATCAGCTTGAAAATAGTGCGGATGCCGACTTGCCGAAGATTAGGCACATAATCGCATCCGCTCATGATGCACCCAAGGAGGAATGATTCGTAAGTGAAGGAGGGTGTTGCGTGAGTGATGTCCCTGGCAAGATCGCATCCTTCAGGAAGTTCTGTAGGGGACACGTTTGACTCACTCGACTTTGAGGTGGAGTTTGGAAGCACCTTTCCCAAGGACGTCACTGAGATCTTGCGCATAGAGCCTGCGGCGGCCATCTCAGCATAGAACCGAGGTGCCGCCTGGGGAGGCAGCAACACGTCACAGCGCCCGGATCCACTGTCCAGTTTGGCAATCACACATGGGCAGTAGTACGCGATGAGGTCCGAATCCTCTGACACCACAGCCTGCACATAGCCCTCGCGGCATAAGTACGCCAACTGGGCGTCAGCCTCATAAGGGGCTACAATACACTCCAAATGCTTCAACTCTCGCAGCACCTGAATTACGGAATGAGCAAGATCAGTAGAAATATCGACCGCCTTCTCTAGCAGCTGCAGCACCTCGGGCGCGATCTGTCCATGGGTAAGCACACGGCGACATTGCGTGTACTGCCTCTCCAGTATGCCCAGTGCCTCATGAAAGCATTGGTCGCGGCGTTGCTGGCGAGCCTCGTCTGTGCCGCGCTTCATTGGCATCTCTGCTCCGTCAAATACGCAGACCGGTGTGAGGCCAAACCGCTGAAGCGCCTCCACTTTGCCCACAATGGCCTCGATAAACCGAGAGGAAATCCCTGCCAACTCCTCAATGGTGATCGCCGCCTCCTTACCTGTCACGACCCCATCTGACTTGTCCATCGAGGCGGGGTCGCTAAACTTCTTTTCCAAATAGCAATTTAAGTTGTCTAACTGCACCTCAACACAGTTGTGGATGCCTCGATGAAGCCACACGTACATGTCAATCGCCACACGCTGCCCCTTGAACTGGCTAAGATTACCATCATGGGCGTATGGCTTCATCGCTGCCCAGAGTCCCTTTACTCCCATCCCGGCGAAGTGAAGTTGAGATCTGTAAGCGATAAAAAAATTGATGTGGTCTTGCCTCCTTAGCCCTTACAGACCGGATTTACGCGGTTCGACTACACGCCACGCAGGTATATGTGAGACGTACTTCTCCCTGACTCGGATGAGCACGTCTGTGTGTCACCAACAGAAGCACTCTTTCCTACCCTACCGTAATTTACGGGGTCCGAACGCCCTGAAGACCTCGGTGACTTCTCAAGAGTCAATAATGGAGAGAAATGGGGGATGACGCTAGGGGAGAGGGGAGCATTGCATACGTCGCTATCACAAAGTCAGAAAACACAACCAACCCCCACCCCCACCACCACCAGCAGCAGCAGCAGCACGTCACTACATCCAACGGCATAAGGAAGCATGGGAATCCCCCCCCCCTATACCACATTGAGGAGCAGTTGCATCCATGAGATAAAGAGGCCCATCTTTCCACCCTTTCATGATCGCATCAGTTAAGCAAAATGAAAAGGGAAGGAATATTGCCCTAAAGTCTCAGAGCGCCTAGAGCATCCACTACTTTATTTTCATTGGTGCTCCCACATCAGATACCCATACCCGATAAACGCAGCACAAGAAAGGGAAGAGGGAGGGAGAGAAACATGTTGGCAGGAGTGGACACATAGCCTTAGCGACCATCAAGCGACAGTCCCTTCACATCCACAAGAAGAACGTAGTACCTTCTTCGAAGAAGGCACTACAGTAACTGTAAAACACTGGGGGAAGGGGAAACAAATACCGACATAGGCAGTGTACCGACACATGAAGTTCTTCGGGCCAATTCACGCGAAGTACCTCCTGGGCTAAGGTCACTAGACCGATGGGCATATCGAAAGGGCGGTAGTAATGAGAAGTACACTTGTGCCTTAACCGTACGAAGAGCGCGACAGCACCCATCTTTCACCACTCCCTGGTAGGCGATTACGTTGAGGTACAGTGTCACCCACTTGTTGTTGTTTGGGGGGGGGGGAGGAGAGATCAAAGCTGTTGCCATCTGGAGGTTGAGGGGCACTGGGGTAGTGTGGATGCGAAACGAAATCACACGCGCCGGAAGGCATCTGCAGGCAGTATTGGATATGTATTAGGAGATACTGACTGGTTCGCTGCCGAGCGGGTGCGTGGTCGCCGGACTTCCATCTTCTGCCCCGACATGCAGTCTAGTGCGCCAGCCTGTTGCCAGTACCGGTGGCCGCCATCAACGCAAAAACAAAAAATAATCTGGCAAACAGTTGTCTCTGTGCGCTACCGATTCACCTCGACCGAAACGGAAATAGGTCGCGACCCCATCCAGCAGTGCCTACGTTCGCTGGCAACTGTAGTTTTAACTGGTAGCCGGGAAGAACCCACCAGCACTCCCATACATGATATGCACGATGTCCAACTTTAGCGTGAGCCTACGGTTGAGAAAGGAGCAGTAAAGGCCACCGGAGCTCCTTGCTCAGTATTGCACGACAGCATCGGTGCCGATATCTCAAAACTCTGCTACCCCAGCTGGGGGAGAGAAGGTGGGGGTGCTCCCCCTTGTAGGTTCCTTCCACCTACCACAGGCTTTGATGGCAGTGATCGGTGTACATCTACTGATGTCACGTGATCCCAGAACAGAGCCTGATATTGAAGTACCCGCTCACGGAGTATGCGGTCTGCCATCGCGTGGCTCTCACATCGGAAACGGCGCTTATCACCTGGTAGATAGCGCCATAACCTCAGTCCAATGATAATCGTCACAGCCAACGCAATACCGCAGTACACACGCGCAGGGGGTAGTAGAGCAATGAGTGTCACGCACGTAACAGCACTGGCCAGCAGCAACGCCCATTCCAAGATCTCACACTTTCTGGGGCGCCACATCTTCCTGATTAACTCGCACATCGTCACGTATGAAGTTGTTATGCGAGACTAGAGACCCACCAAAAGCAATAGGGGCATAGTGAACAGGTGATATAACCCTTGCGGACATGCCCTCTCCCTCGCAGCGAGAAAGGAAATGCATTTCCATCTGTACAGCCCAACCAAGGCGATATCGACATGACAGGCCCACCCCCTAAAAGCCCCCATAAATTCATTTATACCTGTTACCTGGCAGGAGACCCTGAAACCCTCACGTAACACTGCCCGAACCTCTCCACGACAAAGGCGCGTTCCGTCGAAGATCGACTACCCAAGTATATACCAAGGGGCAGATTTAACGACAAGGTAGCAAGCTCGTGCAGCTGCAACAGCTGCGCACTACATTCACCTCAACCTGTGGTCTCCACTATACATCACCCCGATTCAACAAAAGGCACTGTAACCGACGTACCGGTCTTTTTTAAAAAAAAAGATTTCCATTAGGACAATTCTATAAATGGTACTGCCATCGATGATGAATGAAAGATGCTAAGGTGTTCACGGGATATTTCCTTCCCTTTCCCTTTCGATCCCCCTTTTCGGTTTGTCCTTCACGACGATGCATAGTACAAGTGGCGCACAAAGCTATAATGCCAGTCTAAAGATAGTTCCAGGGACCACGAACACACTCTCGCATGCGATCTGCGGCACACGAATGATACAGATACCACTCGGTGTTGAAGGCCCGGCGAATGACCTCCGTAGAACACACGCTCACCTTCCTCCTCCAACGATGTAACCTAAGTTCGGCTCTGTTGCTTCGTGTACATGCCCCTCCCTCCCAAAAGGCATGTCTATCTTATCAATCGCCATCGTGCAGCGTTCTTCCGTGTCCGGCTCCTTTTTCATGCTCATAGCATCCTATGCATACCGTTCAGCGAGTGGTAGCATGTCTTCTCCAAGCAGAATGCTGCTTCCAGGTTAGTTGCTAGGCGCCGCGGCGCCAATAGTAGTATCGACAGCAGCGCTGGCTTGCGGAGTAGACACCGAAGGGCCCGAAGCGATGTCTTCCTCCGGCTCCCTCGTTTGCTGAGGGGGTCTTGACTTTTCCGTGGCGTAGTACGACTGCTCCCAAAATTGTACGGAGTGATTTAATCCGCCAAGGCATGTGGGCAAGCGAATGCACCGATTGCGCGCCATGACTAGCAAAAGAGCATAAAAGGCAAGCAACCAATTCACGGTAAGCAGCGCATAGAATGCGTTGGAGACGCGCTTGGGTGTACCCTGCTGCCCTTCTGGTTTAGTGGGTGGGCTTGTCTCTTGTGGCTTACTAGTGCTGATGGTGAGCAGCTGGCCCACTTTGGTGGCAAGTACCGCCGTATTCGGTAGTTTGTTATATGTGGCTGTCGTTTCAGGGGCTGCCCCCATGCAGCCGCTCAAGATTTCCTGTACACGAACAGGGACAATAACAGGTGTGGGGATGGCGACCCTCACAATATCTCCCGTACATGGAGGCTCGATGAGACTTCCAATGTAGACATAGGCGGGGAGATCCCAGAGGGAAGTCTCGGATGCACGTGTGGGAAAGATAGGCTCCTTGTCGGGGAGATTTATGATTGCCGCCGCCCCCACGGTTAAGTGCTCCTGGAAGTTCGAGAGGGTATTCAAGATTAAGGAAGCAACACTGCTGTTGATGGACGTTTGGGTGGGAATGGACTGCATAGGGAAGGAAACAATAAGGTCAGGCGGCTGACGCTTGCTAATAAGATCAATGCAGGAGGACTCATACACTTTATCATTCAAGCCTTCGTAGTGTTCATCGGTGGGCTTAACAATATTGGCGTGGACCTCCATCTCCTTCAGCGTGCCAATGCTACCTTGGGCTGTGCCCGCCGGCCAGAGATGCAGCGGGCTGTTGTAAAAATACATTGCCGTCAGCTCAAGCAGTACATCATCCGTGGTGAACTTCTCGAGACGAAGGCGAATAGTATCAGCCTGCGAGCGTGCTGTGGGGTCGTTTCGTGTGGCGGTGGGGATCCGGGCTGGTGATGGAGAGACTTTTTTCCTATTTATTAGCTGGAAGAAGAACGGCGCGCTCCGTATGCACTTCGCCTTCACGATACCACCAGGAGTCATTTCAATTTGCAGCGAGGAAGAAGTGGGGATAGGAGCCGTATCGCTAGCGATACCACTGGATCCATCCTTCCCTTTGGCTATCCTTGGGAAGATGCGTACTATGCTGAGTGGGGGTATCGCCTCGAGGGATTCGAGATCCTTGTCTGAAAAGGCGACCGGAGACAGCTGTTCAGACGCCTCCTTCCCACCAGCACATGCAGTAGGTTCACCACACAAAGGAGCGTATTTTTTCCATCCGCAAGGTCCCTGCTCCGTATCATCGATGGCCAGGTTCCACCCCTCAGCCGGACCAATGAGCGAGATCATATACATCAGAAGCAACGCGTACGCCCGTCGTGTGCTCACGCTGGACGGCAACATCATGGGCCTGATGGGACGAAATATGAAACCGAAATGCTTCAGCTGCCACCAATAGCAAAAGTACTTTGAGGATTACACCCTTTATATGGCGGTGTTGATGTCCCTAGCACCTCACGCAAACGCACACACCGCGTACACCAACCCTTCTTGACTGGGCTCAATGGCAAGAGAGGTGTTGCTAAGACCGTCGCTCACCAAAAGCACAACGCAACTTGGGGGGTATGAGGGAGAAGATAGTGAAATTACCCAATGATTGATGAAATGGAGCCGACCCAGCCTCATAACAGAGTCCTTCAACCTTCTTTTCACGGAATCGCACCCGGTAGCACTTTGTGCCACATTAGATCCAGCATACACGGCGTCGTACCTGCCCACACAGTGGGACGAGGAACGCCTATTTTTAGTCAGTCACCTCCAACCATTTAAGACGCAAGCCATGGCGCCATGATTTCACCGATGCGAAGCAATTCAGCGGCGCCAGATGTTTACCTACGAGGCCGTTTCGCTTCGTCCGCCAGTTTCTGTCTGTGAGCACGCCACAGTTGCTCATCGTATCCGCGAAGCGCATCACGGAAGATTGGGATCAAGTCTTCCAAGTTATCTAGGCCATGCTCCGCCTCCCTGCTGGAGCGTTTCCCTCTACTCTTCTCCACTCCTTCCCGATGGAAAGATAAGAAACGGTGGGGCCCCTCGGCCATCGCCTTGTTGCTGTAGCGCTGCACTTCTTCCTGCGAAAGCAGTAGTGCCTCCTTTGAGCCATCAGCTGCCCTCGAAATGAGATCTGCGAGCTCTTCCGCTTGAGCTGCCTGCTGGTTGGTGGAGTGGTCATGCACCTCCCCAGCCGCATCTTCCGCGGAAGCGCCGAAGTCGAACACAAATTTTTCCGTGTCACCGAGAAAAAGTCCCCCCCTCTTCCCTCCCTCACTTGGCCCAGCTCCACTATCGCGGGTAGACGCGTCCACCTGTGTGGCAAGATCGACCTCACTTGTGTGTTTGGCATGGCTAGACATTTTGATGTCGGCGCTGGAGAAATCGGCAGACATCATCATTGCACTTGCACTGTGTACACTGAGACCGCGTCACAACACCTTACGCTGCGATCACAGAATGTAAATACACTTCTGTGCGTAAAACAATAGCAGAAAGAACAGCATTGGGGAAGAAGCGGCATGTGATGCAGGGTGAGCGTGCTATACTATGACGCCCTCATATGACTACCAGATGCAACCAAGAATAAACTAGAAAAGCAGCACTACAACACCATGCGCCAAGCATTCAGCTCACTACAGCTCGCGCATTGAATCATAGTCTGCTCTAGTTTTCTGTAATTCTAGCAGCTCCCCCTCTCACACACAAACGTGCACCACGTAACAACAACAGCAGAAAAATGAATTGTGCACTGTGTAGAAAAGAAATTCACAGGGAGCGTGTCAACTACCGCCCATGACAGATGAAACGAGCTGCCATACCCCCCGCCCCCGCTGTCATTAGCACAGGAACAGAGGCAAACAACTTTTCTCCAGTGTCCTTTTCGCCTGCACGTGCTACACCCTGCTACCCTACGACCTCAACTCTCACTCTAGGTAAGCCTCGAGCGAGGATGTCGTACGTCCCCCTGGGTCTCTTCCTCCCCCCCCCACCTGCGATGTTCAGTGTCCCTTGGGTTGACCCTCGTCGGTGTTACTCTCACTTCCATCGCAGCTCCTCTGAGTAATTCACTAACAACCCTGGAGGAGCCGGGGGGAGAGATGGTGAGGGTGTTAGTGGGGTGGGTTTGTAAAGAAGCTACGAGTGGGGGAGAGGACTCCCGCACGGTCTCCCCCTCTACGACAGTGAGGGTGCCCATAGGTGTGATGGTTACAGCAGGCTGTAGCACACCACCAAGGTTGAACAGTTTGCACAGGAACACTTCGTGTGTAGCACGTGCAGGAGAGCTGTCTATGTGCTACGTTTACCCCAAAGCACCTGCGAATAGTTTTGCTGTTTCTCTGGAGCCCCGCCAGCCCCAATCCAAAAGGACCGGGAGTAGTGCTGCCGCTTGGCTTCCCCCGCGACGGGGGGACCAGGGCCCCGGCACCACGGAACGATGGTGGGCATTACGAGATATTTGTGTGTGTGTGTGTGTGTGTGTGTGGAAGACAGGCGCTGACTGCTATCCTTTGGTAGTCACTTGAGGTGACTTATACAGCGTGTTATTCCTCACCAATAGCTGGGCATTTTCCAGTAAATCAGCAATAAATTTGCGCTCTGTCTGGCGCATACGGTACGTCGCGCTGACTGCCAAGCAAAACTGCTGTACAGGAGCGAGGGTAAACAAGGCGGGTCTTCCCTGCATAATCTTGTACAACGTCTTCTTCGCACCTTCACGGCTAACAGGGTTGGAGAGCGCAAATATATTCTCCCAAACCCGTCGTGGCGCATCAAAATTACTCTGCGGCCATCGGCGTGCATGGGAATGGTTGACTGTCGTGTTGCCGTCTGCATGACGCCTCGAAATACACATGCACCTGAGCAGTTTGGTGTGCGCAATAGAGACGGCAAAGGAAATACCTGCAGTGCTGTCGTATGCGTTTAGGTTGTGCATTATGTGGTAGCCTTCCTTCACCATGTCCTCCGCAGCGCGCGCGGAGCGTGCCAGAATAGACCGGCCAATGATTGCCATGCTCCTGACGGTAATGGTCGATGCAAAACGAGCAAGCGCGGCCAAGTGCTTGAGCAAATTTGGTACTGCCCGCAACATGCCGTACCCGACATCCGATGAGCCAACCGAGCACAGACACAAAATTGCGTCTTTCAGTGACGCTTGGCAGCCAACGCTGTCGAGCGCAAAGGACTGACCCTGTGGGCGGTACCCACGCGCAGCGGAAATGATCGATGCTGATGGAACAGCAGGCAGCTTGCCCTTTTTTAGATTACGTAGTGCCGAAGCGCTATGCTTCTGTGATGATGCTTGATCAGGTACGCCCATGGCATTACTGGTGGTACCCGGTGCGCAGCTTGAGCAGAATCCCGCGTTTACCGTAGCTGACAAATGTTTGACAGGATGGCTGGAATCTGCCGCCCAAACGGCAACGCTGTCATCACTGTCCTCAGAGGAGGAGCTAGATTCGCTCCGGGAGCCTGTGTACGCAATGGCCGGAGGCAAGGGCTGCTCTAATATGCGCCGCACCGAGCGGTTCCAGAGGTCACTATGCTTAAACAAGGTGCAGCCCTCTGGAGTGCAGCTCAACACACTCGCCAAGTGAATCGGAAAGAACCCAACTTGAACAACATCACAACTGTTGAGGATGAAAAAAATACGCTGTGGAGAAAACCCCATCCCCCTATACACCTTCGACAGGGTGTCGGTGGACGTCCACGACGAGGTGGTGTTCGTCTGGGAGATGTCCTTCTCACCCAGCGGAGGCGGCATGCCCATGACGCCGCGTACACCGTTGTACTGCAGGCTCTCCAGCATGCGTGCGTAAGAGGCAGATTCGCTCTCTTCCCAGCGCCGCAGCTCGCTGTCAATCCAGCCGTAGCACTGCAGAAAGCGAAACCCGGATGCGTGCGCAGCAATACGGTAGAGAAGCAGGTTGAGGTGAAGCTCCTTTGCGTGGCTACTAATAGACTCGCTCTCCATCAGCACCGTGGGACAGAGGGAAATGAGATAATCCAACGCCTCGTCGGAGCAGAAGCACACACTAAAAATCAGTTTGAAGGCCATTTCCACCACACTAAAATAATCATCATGTAACGCTTGGAGCAAATTTTCCATGCCCCACTTCATGGACGTCGATAAATCGCGCCAGACGGCCTTGGTGAGCTGAACGGTTGCGCACAAGCGAATGGACTGGGAGATATTCCCGAGAGCGGCGTGGAAAGTGTGCCGAATATCGTCGCTGACGCCGTAGTTTGGTACCGCGCCTAAATACAGGTGCTGCAGAAGTTGGTGGCACACCTCACACAATGTATCGCCCTCTGCTGGTTGTCCCGCCCGAGAGTCGTCTACGGCATAGAATAAACTATCGATAATTTCAAACATCCCGTACTCGTGCATCAGTAGCAGCCCATTCGCACAGAAAGAGAACCGCCCCGCCATACACAGCAAGGACCACCCCATCAGTGAGCCAACACGCTCAACCGTGAGAATCTTTGGCTTTCCTCCGCGGACCTCCTTCAGCATATCAGCTGTAGCCTGCGGGAAGTCAAACTGGACCAACATCTGCGTCCCTTCACGAGAGGCGAGCAGCAAATCCACAAGGGCCACCCCGAGCATGCACACCTGTGGTGTGCATTCGTCCCGATTAAGAGAGCAGAAAGTGTCCAGCGAGGAGCTATCTTTCCCCGGCTTGTAAAAGCCAATGAGGTGGTGCAAGAAACGCGTGTTGTCTCGCGTCCAGCAGAAGCGCGCTGTATTGCGTAGCGGCCCCTGGAAGAGGAAGAGGAGAAGATCGTAATTCCACGATGTGTAGCTGGTTTTGGGGTTAACATTAGACTCCCGCAGCGTCATTTCAAACGTATGATTATCCATGTTGAGAGCGCTCGCAGGGCTCAGCGTTGCCGCGACTGACGCTGGAGCGGGCTTGCTTCCATCCATCACCAGCCGGGCCTCCGCCACATGCGTGAATTTGTAGCTGTGGAAAAACTTTGAGGTGCTTTCGCCAACGAGTAGCCCGCCTGTAGTAGCAAAACGCCCAGCCGCGCGGTTAAACTCCTCGTGGAGATGCTTCACGGTAGCTGTAGGTAGCACCGTGTCCATCATGACAAGAAAGTTGTGCAGCAGTTTAGATGCTGTCTCAGCCAGTAGTCGATGCCATTCAGTCTTCTGTACCATCGTAATGAGGGCAAGGGGAAGGCCGTGATGTACAAGCGCGATGAGCACGTGCCCCAGTAGTGTGTCCATCACGTGGTAACCGAGAGCTCTGGTGGTTAAAACAAAACTGTCCTCCCTCCCTCCCGTCTTGTCCATCGCCCCCGTAATGCTGTCATACGCGCTGAGGGAGTTCTCATTCGTAAGGGATGTCTGTGAAGGCGTTGATAGTACCTGGTCAATGGCTATAGCATCGGATCTTCGCCGGCGGTCTTCCTCAACGCCGCGCCACGGCTCCATCCAGTTGAGCCCTCGATGGGGAGCAAGATGTGCCAGCAGATTATTGAAGAGGGTAAGCAGAACCATTTTCCGATCCACATCCCCCGGCAGGTGCAGTATGTCAATCATGGAGCGCAATCCTGTACTCTCCGCCGAGAAGAGCATCAGTCCCTCCCACTTGGAGAGGATCATGCACAGGACTTCTCTGGCATTGTTGAGCGTCGCCAAATGAGTGGTGGTGGGAGCGTCGCTGGTGTCCAGGAAGGGGGCGTAAAGGACGCCAATGTCAGAGAAGGGTATGTACCGACGCGTGGCGGGGTCATCGAAGAGAGCGAGGATAGTTTTGACAATCAAGCTCACTTCGTCCGTTGTGGTACCGCCTGGTGTCACACAGGCACGTAAGAGAGTGGTGTGTATACCCGCGGCGGTTGCTTGATCTGGCGATACTTGCAGCAGCCGCACGGCTACGCGTATGGCCTGGCTTTTACGCTTAGGCGGCACGTTCGAAGTGCCATCGGCTGGATCCAAAAGTGCTCTGACGCGGTACAGCCAGCCAAAAGGAATGCTTATGGCATTTTCAGAGGATCGGTCCTCGATTAATGACAGCATGCGCTCCATGAGAGAGAGAAGCGCCTCCACCTCGGGGTAGATTTCCCGATCCCCGCACAGGCCGACCCAGTGCACAGCCTCCTTCATATCAAAAAATGCCTGCATAAAGGGCCGGCTACCCATGCAGAGGTACATCATTCGCAGACCAAGCAGACGGAGGAGGCGACTGACTGAAGCAACGGCGCCCGCGGCCAGCCTAGCCACCCCCTGAGGCTCCGCCAAATCGAGTGTACCCTCATTCTTGTAAAACCACTTCTCGCACAGAAAGCAAAACTCGCTCATACGCTCCGCTCGCTTCACCACAGAGATGGACGGGCTATGCGACGGGGGTTCGCTCTCTGGAGCACCGTTAGAGGGGAACAAGCTTGTGTTACATAATAAGGTCCGATCTTCGCTGGCCGGTGCCGCTGACAGGGAAAACCTTAGCACGCCTTCATCTTCCGTTGACTCGCCCGTTGAACCAAGAGCAGGTACAGTTTTTCCAAGCTGCGTATTCGCAAAGCTTTTCTCGTCCTGCCCCTCTGAAAGCGGATCGACGAGCTCCTCCACAAACTCCCTCACCAGCTTGTTGAGATACAGTTGGGCTGACTGAACAAACTCGGACCACGCTTCTTTTAACGACATTATTTCCGCGTCGGGCGTGCCCTCGCTGCCGTCTGCGGCTCGGCGAAGTCCCTCTTGCACTATCTTGGTATAGCGTGTACGTGCCTTTGTGAAATCCTTTAGATCTATATGGTGCTTCTGAAGCTGCTCCATGGCAGCGGCTGATACGTGTGCCGTCGCCATTGTGGGGTGAGGAGATGGAGCGTGGAGGCGTGTACGCCTGTGTTCCAAGGAGGAGGGGGGAGGAAGAGTGGGAGTGAGCTACACAGAGCCCCTTGCTATGACCCTACTAAGCACAATGTATCCAACCTTGGTACCCCACGTGATAGTGGCAAAGTAGGAAAGGTCTGCCCCCCCCAACAACAACAGGATGGGGAAGTGGGAGTATTGAAAACGAGGTGATGTAAGCAGCAACAATCGAGATGTGCTTCCTGAAAATGTAACGGAATAATGAGCAAAGAGGCATCAACAGAACGTTTCACACTCGAAAACGACACGCAGTTGAGCAGATACCCGCTACACTGTGTCGGATGCGCGCAGCTCCGTCGACAAGGGAACGCCATCGGGTCCAATTGTACATGCTCACAACCAAAAAAGTGGCAAGGTAGGTATTGCTGCGTGGTAAGCTTCAGCGCGGAGTAGAGGGGGGGGCGACAGTGAGCAAATGGCAACCGCAGGGATCGTTTATGATTTCCTGAGAACCAAGTCGCCCCTTACCCACTCAATATAGGTATACATACACACACACACGTATCTAAATATATCCGTATAGTTTATCGTTCGCCAGCTAACGTACACGATGAAATACGCCATGCGACAATGAGTGAGCTATATCCTAACTTGCCTCGCGACATGGAGAGGGCCCGAATGGTCCATGTTCTTTGGTGTTCCACACAGAACAACGTTGGGAGCAGAAGTAAAGCAAACGCCATCAGTTGGATACGTCACGGTTTGCGAAGCAATGCCAGTAAGGCGTACGCCACTGACTCAACTCGCTACACCATCCGCAATGGCTACTGCATAGCAAACTGAAATTTGCTATGCTTCACCGTACCACCTCCATCAATGCCATGTATACGTGTCGTTTTCATTGGCATCCTGGACTTTGCGCCTCTGGCACCGGAGCAGGAGTCAGCGGGCGCAATAGGACCCATACTTCCTGATGCCGTCACCACGCCGCGAGGGTTTGTATCAAGACGGCTTCCACCAACGACCATGTCAAGTGCTACTTTCTCCTCTCCTCGCCTTCCCTTACCCGCATTTCGAGAGTTGCGGGGATCGCCGTTGCCAGAGGACGTGGTGCCTCTGATGGAGCCACTGTCCGCCAGACGTCCACGACGCAAGGTGCCCGTAAAACTCTTGCTACCATTGGTGGCACTTCGGGGAAACCCGGCAGGCGCCGTGGCCGCAGTTGCCACAGTGGACGTGGTTGATCCCATGAAGGAAGAGGCACGCGAGAACCGACGGGAAGACATAAGTGAGCGAGAAAAAATAGATATCGCATGGTCCTCCACACGCTCCAGACGAAGTTCCATTGTGCGCATGGCGCTGTCCCACGAGCGATGGGGTCGAGTCAAATATTCCAAGCAGGCCTCAACAGGTACATCATCCATCTCAGATGCAAAGCGCACCTCGTTCCCTGCGGATTTCTTCTTTGGGACTGTGGCCACGGAGGACAACGCCGTGTTCGCCACCGATGAGGCATCCACGCCGTTCCTAGACACAACCTCGGCAGGGCCCTGCATCGGTGCAGGCCCAACAGCTGAGCTGGACGAAGGGGGCACTCCAGTGGTCTGTCTTGATTTTTTTTGCTGTGCGTTCAGCTGCTGCTGTTGCTGTACAAACGACATCAACGCCGCTTTTGTCAGATTTGAGGCATGCCCAGAGGCGCCTTGCTGCAGTACGGATGGCCCCGCAGCGCTCTTCTTTCGTAGGCAGGGCGGCTGAGAGACTGCCGGCGAGGCACTCGCGGGGGTCGTGACAGTGGTTTGAGGCACGACAGTCCCATTGTGATGTTCTTTATCAGTCTGAGAACGCGGAGTCGGTCGCCTATGGGACGCTGGTAGTATCTTGTCCATCGGGATGCTATGTTCTTCATCGAGGGAAAACTGTAGCGTTTGCCCTGCTAAGGTGCACTTACTCGACACAGTGGGTCCGTCCGGTATCACGAGGTGCGACGACGGAGCCCTCCCTCTACCTCCACGGATGACGCGGGGTTGCCTCATTGTGCGTACACAAGGCGCTAACAGCCCGGCCGTTCACACTCGTCTTCTAGGTGACTGTACAGAAATTCAATCCCGCGTATGGGTGGGGGCTGCGTGCGGGGAAAAAAAAAGAAAAAATAAATAGCAGGCATGTCCGTACGGAACCGCTCCCCTTGCCACCCCAAGAGGCCTTTTCAGCCGTCCCCTTCTCTCTCCCCCCTCGTTCACCCACACTGAACCTATTTAAGATGCCCATATGCGCGTCCTACTATTTCCCCCACATACACCTCTCAAACGTGGAAGGTGGCGCTTGTAGTCCGCATGCGGACTACTGGCGCCGTGGGGCAAGTCGCTCATAGTCCATGCGCATCATTTCCTCCTCCAACGACGGCGCTTCGTGAGTGACGGATGGCTGAAAGCGAACGTGTTGCGGTTTATGAGACGCTTTGCTTGAAAATGTAAACGGTGTGCGTGGAAGATCCAAGGATACTGCCTGCCCGGATGCTGAAAGTGGTGCATCGCCCAGCAGCGTCGGTGCGGCAGACACCATCAGACGCAGTCGTACTATTGCACCAGAGATAATACTACCGTTGCGCTGCACTAAGGGCAGCTCCGCACTCGTAAACCGCTCTGGTTGGGCGAGTGCTGCTGTCCACTCAGCTACCGCCAGCGCCCATACTGGCTTATCTGCAGCTGTGACACCGCTCGGAGAAGCCGAGTGGCATGCGTCATCATCAGCAAAGTACAGCGTTAAGGGCTCCCGTACCACGGCGGCAAATTCGGCATCTGATTGCACTGAGAAGCACGTACCACGACCAGGCTCGCCTGATTGCGCGTAACGAATAGTGTATTGAGGCATGGACGGTGCCGCAAGGTGGACATCACGATGCAACGGAGCGATGGAGTAAAAACAGGAGAGCCTGGGAAGAATTTGCTGCGTGACACGCGGCAACTGTACCTCCACCACATCCACGTAAAGAGCACGAATGACTGGAGTCTGTGTAATCCTCCCTCCGGAGGCGAGCGGAGAACGCAGGGGAACACTTGGTTCCCTCGCTGGAGTCTTATAACCCGCTGCACCATCTGTCAACAAATGTGACCTCTCGCAGGCGCCTTCTGCTTCGGCTGACGAAACCAGCTTACCACTCCTCTCCACTGCTTCAGAAGAGTGCTCGCCGGGCTGCGTGAATCTCGGATGCACTGGCCGCAACAGTGGAGGCGGCGCGGGTCCTGTCACGGTGCGATCTGTTCTCTCGCTGTCGTTACTGGGTGTCATGGAAACTCTATGGATAGCGGCAAGCATACCAGATGGGTCCGTGGAGGAGGCCACGTGTAACCGTTTAGCCCGGTCAACCGCCAGCCGCACTGCCGTGCTGGCGGATGACTCGCGGGAAGAGGATGACGTGCTCCACGCCGGTGACCACAGCTGGTGAGTATTGCGAGCAGTCGCCCTATGCTGAGATGCCATCGAGTTGGCCGGCCCTGGCCCGAGCACTGGCGGCGGGTGCTCCATGGGAAACATTTCCCGGATGGCCTGCTGAAAGGATGGACTGAACGGAAGTCTGGCGGTCAGCTGGAACTCCAAAGAGGCGATGTGATTGCCACTCGGTGTGCAGAGGTTAATGTGGCCCTTCAGCATCGGCCGCGAAGAGGTGCGGTGCCTCTCATCCAGTACAATGTCCAGCAGGCTCACTCGACCCTCAGCGATTGTCTCGAACATGAGTTCAGCTGGACAGGCACTGGTCTGACCCAAACCGGCGCTTGACGAGGCATCAGTAATCTGTGTCGGTGCCCCAACATCATCCGTGGCCCCTGCCGGGTGCAAACCGCATGCCTGATACGCCAGCACACCCTCCAACTCCTCCTGTGGCCGCACGCGATGCAACTGAATGAGTAACTCGCGTGTCTTCAGGTAGTAGAGGAGTAGTGTGTCCATCGCGATGCGGAAGGATATGGTGGTGTCAAAGAAGCCACTCCAGCCAGTAATTGTCGGTGTGGTAACGGTCTCGTGCAGAAGGAAGTCAGCGGAACAGAACACCACAGCAAACGCATCTGGTACAGGAAGCTGCGCGGGGACCTGAGTAGGCAGTAGCTGGCCTAAGAAGAGCTCCAGTACGTTCTCACTGGAATCAATCGTGCCAAGTGGTGCGTTTGGTTCCACTTGGTACCCGCGTAAGGAGCGTACTTGTGCTTCAAGAAATTCAACTCTGTCAAGTTGCTTGATCAGCAGCTGCCGACCAGCTTCCTCCCGCTCCTCCATTTGCTGTGAAGCTGTCTGCATCTCCCTCTGGGCCTTGGATTGCGTGGCCGACACTGCCTGTAGACGTTGCTGGAGCAAGTCATTGGTTACCCGCATCTGCTCCAGCTCAGCTAGCAGCCAGGCGTTTGCCTCATGCAGCTCCCGAATTTGTGCCTCAGGGGAGTTGTCCAGTCCTGGAAGGTCCGCCAAAGCAGCGCTACCCTCGTCATCGTCCCGTGCCCTGCCTGTTGTCTCCTCTGAGACGAAGCGGCCGGGGCCAGTGCCAAGCGGGCGGGGCCGCTTACTGAACGTCTCAATAATGTTTTCCGCCTCTAAGCCCTCTGTGTCTCTAAGATGTGTGGGCCACACCAACTCCAGCTTGGTTTTGTACAGCGCAAGCTCCTCCTTTAAGGACCGATTCTCTACGACTTCTCTATCGCGTTGGGCTTTCGCAGCTTCGCACTCTTCCCGACACCGCACGTGTGTCTTTGCCCGCTCCGCTACATCCTTGTACAGCAGCTGTGAGACTTCCTCCCAGTACTGCGCAGCACTACGCCAGTTGTCAAGGTCTAACTGCACTTCCGCCCGAGCCTCACGAAGTGCGTCGCTTGTCACATGCACAAAACTGGACATCAACTGGACGTGCTCCCGTTCAATGGCGTTGCGCTCATCTGACACGCGGCGGAGTTGGCCCTCCAGGTCCTGCACTTGGTCCTTGCTGAAGGCCCCGAGTTGGGCCTCGCGGGAGACGGTCAGTAGTCTTTTACGGTCATCTATGAGCTGCGCGTTGAGTGACTTCAGCTCCACCAGCAAATTTTCGTTTGTGTGCTTCTGCGATGACAGTGCTGACTCTGTCAACGCCAACTTGGAGCGAAGACTCATAACGGTACTGGAAGTTTCCTTCGTCTGTGCAAGGAGTGCCCGTACATCGCGATTGAGTAGCTCATTGCTGTCGGCGCCCACTACAAGCCGGCTGCGCAGCTCTGTGATTTGGGATTCCAATCCAAAACGGCACTTTTCCGCTTCCGACAGATGATCCTGCAAAGTGCGCTCGAAATCGCCAATGGTCTGCTTGGCCGAAGCCAGCTTCTGCGTCGCCAGATCCCTCTCTCGGACAAGCTGGTGCATCTGTTGCGCAAGATCGTCAACCTTTGCCTGTGTACGGTTGCACAAGGTGCGACTGCTGGACAACTCGTACTGCAAAGTCTGCAACAGCGTCGAGGACTCGGCCAGCTTACGCCGTAACTCCTCGTTGGCGTGATAAAGCGCGCTTGCAGCCACATAATTTTGGACGCTTCCCTCGGACCCCCAGATCATTGATGGGTCAGGCAGCGTCCCTGCAGGATTCCACAGCGCAGCACTCTCAATGGCTGCAGATCGCCTTGCATCTGGCACAGCGGTAGACTCAATCGGTATTGTAACGACAGAACCCGCTCTGTTCGCCCCAACGTCATGGGCATCGTCCCCAGCAGCAGCTAACTGCAAGGGAGCAGCCATCAAGGATGATCTTTCCAGTATGCTCTCGGTAGATCCGTCCAAGTCTCTGGGGCCTCGTGAACCAGGATAAAGACCATCCTTTGGCTGGCCACGCAGACGCCCTCCACCACGGGTCCAATTCAAAGAGGTACCACGAGTGGCGGTGACATGTCCACCTCTCCCAGTAGCAGCCCCAGCCCTTCGCTGGGCTACCCGAAGTACATTCAGCTCTTCCTCGCGCTGATTTAATTGTTTTCGTAGTTGGCGGTAGCGCTCATCCAGCGAGAGGTACGAGTCCTCCCAGTTTTTTTCCGGAGGTTGGTGAGAAGAACGTCTTCCGCCACGACCCTTCATATCTATGGGTGTCTCCAAGCTCACAGTACTGCAGTGATACTGCGGGATTTGTTGTATATGTGGGTGTGTATGTGTGCCCAGGTGGCATCTGGCACCCCCTACCTCGTTGGATGTTACGTAAAAGGAGGTGCAATCGCGTCAACAACAACCAAAGCCAAAGGGGAGAAAAAAGATGTGATGAGATACAAAACAATGGCAATGACGGGGGCCACACTACACCGCTGGAGGTATTCGTCTACACCAGATCAATACACGACGGCCAACCACAAGCAACACTCGGCAAAAACAAAGAAAATTCATCCAAGTGGAGTTGTGGGGTAACATGAAGCCGAGGAAGGAGTTGGATGAAGGATAGAGGAAAGTGAAACATGGCCACTACCGTAAAATCTTGCTCCCCTAGGTGCCCACCGGCACTGGTACGCCGTGTATCCGCGCACTACATCACCGTACATGACGTCTCCCATCCGCGCGTGCTCTGGAATTGAAAAGGCACGCCCATCCGCAGTACCGAATCATCACAACCTGTTTTCACCTGCTAGGCATCCACAGTGGTTCATACATCATTTGCTCAGCAACCCTGAAAAGAACAACAACATTGGTTACAATTGACGCTCTAATAATAATGGTACGGTGCCTTTTTTACATACGCACTCAGCCGGCCACCAACTGTACGCTCTATTACGTCGTGATCCTGCCAGACTTAATCATGAGTGAACAATGTAGTGACACTTTCCCTTGCCAGTCCAGCATGGAGCACATGCCCCCGTTCCTTAATCACAGGAAGGAAGTTGGTATGAGAATGCCCCCGTATGCACAACAACAACAAAAAAAAAAAAAGAAATCCATTTCTAGCGCTGCGTATCTCGCACGGAACGGTATTCTCCGTACATCTCTGCGCTGCCCCCATCCGCTCCTTCACCTTTAAACATGCTTTTCGGTTTCAAAGAGTAAAAAAAATGATTTTGGAATGAATAAGTGTCCGTACACGTCGATACCACAAAAGATGAGAATGAACTACCTGAAGCTGACGAGTTGCCGATGGGCCAACAGTCATCTTTGGCTCGTCCTCTCCCTCACTCCGCTCTTCACCACACCAGACCCACACCTTTCTCCCGGATCATATCCTTAGGGTGTGGTGGAACGTTCGAAGTTCTCCTGCGGCATCACCACAATCTCAAACTCATCTTGGCCCACCGAGCTGGGGATGACCACGTTATTCACTCGAGACGATGCGGCTGGCGGCGAGGTGGGAATAAAAGATGTCATACGAGCCTCGGGGTTGGTCGCACTTGTGAGGGGTTGCCGGGGACCAAAGGGAGGCGGGCTATCGGTGACACTGTGGCCAGCCGAAATGCCCATCGTTCCAGGGTTATAAGCTGGCCCTCCCACCACAGGGCCGGCAAGGCCGACGTACCTCAGAGGGTTTCTTTCAGCGGGGATGCGGACAAGATCGGTGTTGTTGTTCTGTGGAGGATCATCAGCGTTATCGGTCTTCCGCCAAACACAGTAGGTAACAATACCAATGATAATAAGCAGTAGCAGCACCCCGCCCATGATAGACAAGCCAATGCATGTCGCCGAGCATGCACTTTTGCTGCCTGTTGACTTACTGTACGTGCTCCAAGCGACAGGTATGGGGGATAGATCATCGCTGGTAAGCCTCTTCTCGGATGCCTTATTGCTGACCGCGGAGGTCTCACCTACTGGATTAGCCAACAGGGAGACAGCACTGAAGTAGTAGGGACCCAACTTAGTGTCTCCTCGCTGCTTCGCCGTGCCGCGCATGCTGAGCGACAGACCATCCAACAGCAACTCCTTAATGTCAAATTCAGTCAGGTCTGCCGTGGGTATCACCTTGTGGGCATCATCCTGAATGTTTTCGAGTAGTGCAGCTAGGCCAGCATTCCGTTGTACACGCTCCCAGTGATTCCCCGAAAGATAATTCTTATACCCATCCTTTGGAGCGCCATGCGCTTTGGCCACTAAGGGTGCCGAGTACAGTGCTACGGATCGTAGGGCTCGCGGCTTGGCAGACAGACTACCTCCATGGATCTCGTAAACCTTGATGAGACTAGTGAACCCACCTCCCACAACAAATGGCGCGAGCCTCTCCACATCCATTGTTTCATCGTGAAAAAGGTACGAGATACTGAGGAGGTGATGCGGACCATTTCCTGCTATCACGTTTCCTATCGTCACTTTGCCTGGATCGGAAAGCAAAGCTGTTCTTAGATCTGCATGAAGAGCAGCGCGCACTTCCGCGGCTGCACGCTCAAGGAGATGGTCCCAGGAACCCGTAAAGGAGATGAGCAACTGCGTGCGATGGACTTGCTCCTTCGTTGGCACCACAGCAGGCACCACTGAGGCCAGCTTCACAGCTACGACGCTATGTGACTTATACAGCTGTGTCAGCGCTTCCCATGGAGAGGCAAGGAGGAGATACGAAGTGATCTCCAAACTGTCGGATGTGACGGTCAGCCCGGCTATCAAAAGAGATCCGGAGCGTGCTACCGGTCCATTCATTGCAGCCTGGAGGGATTCACCGGAGCCAGTCTTGATCGCATGGATGTCTTTGATGAGAGCGGCCTCAATCTCGGACACACTCACGTTTAATGCCTTGTCGCTGGTGAAGGTGAGAGTGAAGTTTTCGGATCTGGAAGCGGAGGTAACAAAGGAACTGGGCGCCTTTTCGCCTGACTGAGCCGTCACGAAGTCTTGCATCCACACCCACTCAGCAGAGCTCATCAGCCGATCCACCGGTGTATCGGGGTTGCCCCACGACTCAAACTGCATCGACAACCCAGAAGAAACGTTGATGTTACCCACAAGCCACGCTCCAGCGCGTTGAGGGCCCAGTGCGGCACTAACGTCGGAGAGCAGGCAGTAGGTGAAGTTCGCATCATTGACCATCTCCTCGGTCCATGAGCCACCTACCGTAATAATGACATGGGATCGATGCAGCGCGTCAGAATTGCATTCTCCTCCCCCAACGAGGCACAGAAAAAGCAGCGCTGCCATAGCACTAACGACAAGCACGCTGCGCATGGCCGCAATAGGTAAAGTGCTGCTGCTGCAAAAAGGCGCTAAAGGAGCGGTTGTGCACTTGGCACTGTATCAATCACAGTTAAATTCACGAGAAGGTCTTCCTCTACCCTACGATGAAATCCCACAAACAGAAAATTTGCTTCAAAACGACACTATCACCGCTGGCGTCTTCACGCTGAGTCTCCTAACTTTATTAACGGGTGAAGGCCTGGGGGCTTCAGCGCAATGAAAAGAGAAGAGATAAAAGACAAAACAACCATTGAACACAGCGATAGACTGCACGTATCGGGAGGACAGTCGTATGAAGAGATAATGCAACGCCTGGGCAATCGCACAGACAAATCGGCTATCTGGCCGTAGGAAATAGGGCCACACCGTACCCCACCCCCTCCCCTTCCACTTTATGTCCACGCACTCCAATAAATCGGCTAAAGGAGCAAGATAGAGTGCAAGCAATCGAGCTACAAACTCCTGTTGTACTTCTCACGCAGACTTTCCGAAACCTTGACCTTGTCTTTTCCGTGCCTCAGGAGTTGGACTAGGCGCCGCCTTGGAGGAAGAGGTTTTACCGAATCCTCCCCTGCCGCACGCTGCTTCTGCAGCTTCTTCGCCTGCGCATTTTGCAAGAACGTATCCCACTTGCGATACCGATTGTATTGCAGCTTTTGACCATACTCCCGCTCGATGGCTTCGTGCCGCGCCGTTAGCTCCAGCTCAGCCTCCTGTACCGTGTCCTGCAGAGAAGAAGGCAACAACTGCCGCTCCACAGACCACTTCTTCTGCGACACGGTTGAGGGCAACAGACGGATGTTCGAGTCACTCAGCTCTTTGTAACGCCCGACCTCTGGATCCCCAAACCGCCCAGAGGACAGATTAAACTCCTCCTCACCACCACATAGTTCCCAGGGAGGCAGCTCATCCCCTAGTTCAGACGATGGGGCGTCACTATCCTCCTCGCTAAGGGCAGGGAAATCAGGCGACCTCTCTTGCAACGTGGGAAAATGATGTATTGCTCCTGTGTCCTGCTGAGTCTCAGCGCCAAGGACATGGCTCTCTCCGTGAGGTTCAGGCGGCGGGGTGGTGAACGACTTGGCCGCTGATGCCAAACTAGCGGCGGCGAGAAGGTTCTTTTCCCTCCTCAATCGGTCCTCTGCCCGACGCTCCTTCTGAAGGGTCTCACGGCGGATCCGCTTCAGGTGAATGTTAATCTCCTTGTTATCTACCACCTGCAGATTATTCGTCCGCTGAGAGATTATGCGAAACGCTTCGTAGTTTTCCAACGTTCTCTTCATGCCCTCGTCCTCCATCTGCAGCCTCATGGCTGGCGTGGGGGGAGGCGCGATCGGGGCCACGGTGGTACCACCTGCCAACAGCTGATTGGTGAAAAAGGTGGTCACATGCCACTGCACAGCTTCATGCAGAGAAAGAGCCACTTTCCTTCGCCATCGCAGCTGAAATTGAAAGGCATAACGACGTAGCAGTGCCTCTGGTAGTTCATCCAGTTCTCGAGACTCCGCCTTTTGCTGTACCAAAAGCAGCTCGTGCTCAGATAATCGAACGCGATCCAATCGCTCCGCACTGCGCGGAGTCGGCGGCGTTTGGAGTTGCTTGTTCGGTTTTCGCAAGATACCCCAAGGGGTAGAAAGGACTTCGGGAGCAACTGCATCCGTCTCGGATACCTTCAAGGTCCTGTCCCGCTCGTGTCGGATGTCCACCTGTCCTGGAAGTTGCGGTGCGCCGCCGGACATCTTCAGTTCACGCATATCGGCTGCCAGTAGCTCTGCAACGGAGTTAAAGTAGTGCTTCCGTCTCGTGAGCATAGCGCGAATTGCGCGCTCGCTTACGTTGTCCAAAATACGCTGGACTAACTCCTCCTTGGTGCCGTGCCTCAGCTGCCGCTGTGCAGCAAGATAAATGCGCAGCTCCTCTTCGTGTAGTTTGGAGAGTGCACGTCGGCAATCCTCGGCGGCCTCCCCTCGGGCACGTTGGGCATCCCGCTCGTGCAAAGCCTCCGCCATCTCCGCGGTATGCCACACGTCTGTCGGGTTGCGAATGTGCATCGTCGCAATGGTGGCATCGGCGGAGGAAGGCTGCTCCTTGTTCTCAGAAAAATTAGGCGCCTGCGGCTGCCCCGCCAAGTCGGTCCCTGCCACCCCTTCACCGCCCTCGCCCTCAATCACAGGGACCAGCGTTGAGCGTGCAGGCGGGGGCAGTTCACCGCGCATGTACTCGTCGTACTTCGCAACACAGAGTCGGTCTTCCTCCCGTTGCCGCTCCAGCTCTACCTCAGCGAGTGTCTCAGGAAAGGTGTCCACCAAGGCCTCGATCTTCGTCTGGATGTGGTCGCGGAGGCTGGTGCGACTCTTCTGTGTGGCATCCCGCAAGGCAACGTAGGTTTCAGGAAGAGGCCGGATACCCTGTTCGATCATACGTGAGAAAAGTTTGTAGGCCTGCCACTCTAGCCCAGCGTGCCCCATGGTCGCTATGAGGGAGGTGTACATCAGAGCATCCGGCTCGATCCCGCGCCGTACCATTATGTTTAGCTGAAGAAGCGCGTCGCGTGCTTGCTCGTAGGCCTCTTCGCGTGAAAGGTCAGGACGAAGCTCCACAAATGGCCTCTCATGCACATGGCACCGTTGGTGGCAGAATAAGGATGGGGGCACGCCATGGTGCATTGGGAGAAGCTGGCGGCACAGCGGCGCAGCAACGCAGCACGACTGGAGCACAATGCGGCGCATCTAGTCACCAAATGTTTGTATAGATAAATGTACCGCCTGTACTGCCTAGCCACTCTTGGGGGTAGCTCCCTGAGTCCAGGGGTCCTTCCGCGTGCGCAAGGCTCCCACTGAACGCCTATAGTCCAACAATAGGAAAAAAAAAAGCAAGGCAGAGCTCAATGAAAGCAAACGTAAGAGAGTGCATGTCGCTTAGCACAGAAACTATAATCTACGTGATGGAGGGCACGCATCCCACAAGACTGAGCAAAGGAGGCGCCTCCCTTTCTGCCTCTCCCCTAACACCACCACCTCCTCGGCAACCGTATATTGCTCATTCATGTGCTATCAGTCTGCCACACTGCATACCTACTCGCAAGCGATCTATGAATTCACTTGGTTTCCTTCGCCATGAATTGTATTCTATGTAATGCACCCCGATTCGCATCTAAACTGTGGGACTCGCGTTTGTCAGCTTTGCGGGGAAAGCAACAACTGAACAGATGTGGAAGTTTAGTGCACCACCTTATTTTCGCGGGCACTCTGTAAAAGACCATCAACGGCCGCAGTAAGCAATGTATATCGATGACACACCTTCTCTGATCTTGATGTATACCTTCTCTTTGGGATCACCAGAGTGTAAATTAAGGCGCGCTATCATTCTCACCAGATTGTCAAGCAGCGCCATACCCCATACACGCACAGAAATCCCACCGCCCCCCCCCACACTCCATCACCGCCTTTCCTTCTATACGTCTGCACAACATCACCCAAGTGCACCAGCTTGATACCCGATTCACACGGCATGGGTCACTCGGTATGCGTGTATTGCAGCGTTTCCTCGCTACAGCAAACCTTTCAGCGGATCGTTTAAGTACTCCAGTCGTTTCTTCTTGCTTAACTTGCTCCACCTTGTGCAGAGAAAGTCCATGCGTTCCCGAAGTCCCATGTCACGCACCGAAGGATGTGATTTAATTATTTCAAGCGCGAAGGAAGCTACAGGGACCTCGCCCGTAAGATCACGACCCTGCATACGTTCCGCCATGCGTAGAACTTCTTGCTCCCTTCCCTCACTCATGTAAGAAGGTCGAGCGGAGGCGTAAATAATAGGTGCTGCATCCTCTGGGACATCACGGGGTGGGGCAGGGATGGCCTTCTTGCGATCTGAAGTGGAAATGGGAGGAGAGGTGGCTTTGCGTGTGGCAGACTTTTTAGTGGAGGACTTGGGCTGTGTGGCTGCCTTGGCGACGCTAGCAGCTCTGGCTGCGGATGCACGGCCCACTGCTCCACCGAGTCGCCATGTGCAGCAATGTAGCATTATGCGCACTTAAACTAAGCACCAACGAGAAAGAAAAGCACCTGGCAACTCTAAAAGACTACAGCGCTACCGCGTACGAGCACCATTTACAAAACAGAAAACGGGATACGTGGAGAGTAAAAAGAAAGGAAAAAAGAGCTTGTACAGTAGTCGATGTGTGTGGACAATGAGTTGAAGCACACCTGTGTTCAACAGAGTAGACAGGTGAGGACGCTGAAGAAAGCTTCATGTAGCACGTACATAAACCACATCTCCACCTGCCACCCACCATTGAGTGGTCAAGGTAAAGTTCTCCATACGCACGTGGCATACGGCTAATTGTAATTGTAAGACATGATAAAGCACGGCTTTCGTAAGTGACCCGTCACGCAAGGTAGATGAACAACGAACTGGCGGGAATTGCCGATGCGTATTAAAGCCTTCCACAGTAAGACTTAACAGGCTCCCTAGCCCTCTCTAGAACCACAGAACGCAAGCAATGCCTAGAACCCACTGGAGCCCTTCTACGGGAAAAGAACATGCTAGCACCCCGCGGCGCCTACGCAAGCCCAATCAACTTGTGGATGGAGGGGGGTTGCCCCAATAACAGAAGTGAGCTCGGCCGTTCCTGTGAACTCTCCTCCGTATGCGAAGGCAGAGGAGCAAATACCTGGAACACGTGCTCTCAGGCGTGGTTTCAATCATGTCTTAATATACAATATACAAGGAACCGTCGACCCGTCGTCATACTAAGTCTGTGTCCTTACTACAGAGCAGGAGTATACACAACCTGGTAAGTTGAGTGCAGCTGCTCAAGAATAGCAAAAGGGAGATAAAGGCGATGTCTGACGAAAGATAGCAACGTTTCGAAGAAAGCGCGCTCTTTGCCCTTTCCTTCGCATGAAGCTCTCTCCACCACCAACAAATTTGTATAAGAGCAAGTTGGCGTTCCCTCATCCTTACGGATGGAACGAGGCTGTCATAGTGCAAAACTAGAGGGGGCGGCTTGCTCGAAAGCGCAGCATAGATGGTAAGGCACGCAGAAGCCATCCGTATCACACAGCCCTGAGGGATGACGGCCGTGGTGCCTCACCATATATAGGCAGGCCACAGTACGGGCTGCTGGCCAAGTGGAAGAGCTTGTGGAAACACCCCTGGCGAGCATCGACACGAATGTCCGGCTACGTCAGCTCCCCTGCTGACGCCTCACCTTTCAGCCCACTAGATCCAGCAAACAGGAAAGAGGTCTTTCCTGTGGCCTCCTATCATCTCATGTAATACTACCGTACCGCGAATATCTTGCATGGCAAGACAGAGAAAAAGGAGCTACCCATCAATACGGCAAACAACGAGAAGAAGACAAGTATTCCATCGGGCAGGGATGTGCTACTAGCCACGCCAGACGATTCGCTCAGTCAAAGACTCACATACACACACGCGCGAGCGCCGCCCACGTCGACGTCAAGGCAGAAAGTCCTCATGTGCTATCACTTCGTTCTGGCTGGTCCTCCACAGACCACCTTTTTCCATGTACCCCTTCTGTCGTTCACGGTGCAGTACAAGAAACGCAAATACGGCGTTGGGGAAGGGTCTTTCCGGTAAGAGCAACCCTACTTCACGCAGCAATTTGAATTCCTTGTGCGATGAGACGCAGCATGGCCCACCACTTGGTAGGGGCGCCTGCCACGGGTTCGCAAGGGTAAATAAGGATTGATGTAACTGTAAGAAGTTATTTTTCACTTGTCACATGGAAAGCGTACCTCGTAGGACTTGCTCCTATCCAACACATCTCACACCTGCACAGGTACGACCAATAAATGTAAAGAGTAAAACATCTCCACAAGTTCACGCATCACGACGCAAATGGTGATACAGAAGCAGAGGAGAAATGATTTTTTTTTAAAAAAAGCTAATATAGATACATGCCAACATAACGGTGTATTTAAATAAACAGAAGGAGTGTTATCACTAAAGGGAAGCCCTTGAGTAGGTATCTCACAGCTTAAACACTTGTGCTGGCGTGTAGCCCATGCTCTTCAGAAAACCCTTGAGTTCACCCTGCTCGCGGCCCACCTTTTCGCCGCAGATGGTCGCCATCAATCCAGGTGGACCACAGACGAGTAAGCGAAAGTTACTTTCCGTTGGTGCAGGCATCGTTGCCCTGATCATATCGGGGGTAATGTGGCCGGTGTAGCCTGTCCACGACGCAGAGGGCGGCGACGACAGGACATGTGAAATATCGAAGGAGGAGGAAAACTTCTTTGAGAAGGACTCCAACACGTCGTGCAGCAGAATCTCTTTAATGTTGTTGTTGGCATAGAGAAGAGAGACCTTCGTCGTGTTCCCACTGGCAGGGAGGATGTTATTGCACATTTGGATCATGGGCGCAATGCCAGTGCCCCCTGCAATCATGCCGAGCCTCCTGTACTGGCCAGGGGCAATAGAAATCACCTCCCAAGGGCCGTTTGCACGAATGGTGCCACCGGGCTTCATGTTGAAGAGATGTGATCCCATCTTGGAGTTCGGGTACCGCTTTACCAAAATGTCAAACTTGCCCACATCCGTGACACGGTTAAGTGGGGTGTAGGGGCGACTGACCTCTGAGCCGTCCTTATCCTTGAAGGTTAAAGTGATGCACGATTCGGGCTTGAACGCCAGAGGAGCAGCGCGGTCCTTCAGGGTGAAAGTGAAGAGCTGCGTAGTGGGCGATAGTTCGCGTGTTTCCGCCAGAGTGTATAAGTGTTCGCCACTCGGGTAGAAGGCGGCAGCCGCGCATGCCGCCGTCTGCACATCCTGGGACTGACGCCTACTATAGGCGCCCACAAATCCCAACACTGCGGCAATAATCCCTGACTGCATAGTTTCCCTGCTTACTTTTCTGGTGGTGTTTGTATAGCTGCCGGGTGTAACGGCATCACCCAAGTTTTCAGGGTAGAACATACACACGCACACAGACATAACGAGAAGAGAGAAGTGTACAAACAGAAATATTTGAGGACAACAGGAGTTACATAGAAACGCACGACACGAGTGCTGCCACGGCTGCACCTCCCCCACCATCCCTGTTCGGAACGGAGCAATGATTACGAGAGGAGCTTCTCCTCACAACGGTAAATCCCTGGCTTCCACCGAAAACCCGAGTAACCCGCTTCTAGGTCCTTACTACTGTAAAGGGTGGGGGAGAGGAGGCAGACGTCAACGAATAGCAACGTGGGAAACAGAGGGAAACCTCGCGTCCCCTGATCCTTATGGTTGCCAATCACAGTAGTTCCTTCTTCCAGACTTTCCCTTCTGCCATTCTATTCCCCCCACCGCCCCGCGGGTCTTCATACCTTACGCCGGATACTCGCCCCTCTCTCACAGCGCGTCCCGTAGCTTATGTCCACCTGCTCTTCCTCCGTAACGCCGCATGTGTTTCCTCGCACCCATCGAACAAGAAGAAGGCCTGTACGTCCCAAAGAAAAAAAGAGAAGGAGCGGCTGCGATACAGACAAGAGCAACAACAACACCCCTCCCCCCGCCCCTCAGCTGTTCTATTTCTTTTTCTTTTTTCCTCGACCGCTCCTCTTCGCGGTGCAAAGTCCTCTCCACAGAGTCGATGTATATCGTTAGGACGGTCCGAGAAGTAGAAAGTTTACCCCACCTCTCACCAGGAGCACCCGCCGCACACACGTTACCCCACTCACCTCATTTTACGCTTGCTTGCAGTACGGCATCCAACAGAAACCCCCCTCCCTCCACACACCCACGCACGCCAAAAGGGTGGCAGCACCAGTAGTGGAACGTGGGACGCTACATTCATTTCTTGCTTCGCCGGAGCCGCGGTTGTCGAGCACGTAATTTCACTTTCCTTTTCTTCTGTTATATATATATGTGTGTGTGTCTGTGTCTTTGTGCAAAGCGTCCACAGAGAAATTGCTGAGCACATCGACATGAAGGGCTCACGCATACACGGTCGACTGAGGCATTATTCGGCCGCAACGGCAGCGGCATTTTCACCGTTGTCGTCCTCCTGCTGGGCTGCAGCGGTGGGGGCTCGTTCATGTTTGAGTTTCGTCCCGGACACCACGTCGTCCACACGTAAAATCATAGATGCTGCCTCGACAGCTGTCTTGAGTGCCTGAATCTTCACCGCTGCTGGCTCCAAGATCTTGATCGTACGGACATCCACAATCTCACCAGTATGGCCATCAATCCCCCAGTGCCATCCGTTCGCACTAGCATGGCGAGCGCGTAAATCGGTTACCGTGCGGATTACATTGGCGCCGCAATTACTGGAGAGAATCCGAGGCACAACTTCCAGAGCCATCGCCACCGCTTGGTATGCCGCCTGTTCCACACCGCCGATTGTCTTCGCCTTGCTCATCAACTGCGAGGAAACGTGCATTTCACAGGACGCGGCGCCGTATACGATGCGCGGCTCCAGGATGATGTTCCGCGCCACGCACATGGCGTCATGCAGGTTGCGCTCCATCTCGTTGAGAGTGTCCTTGCTAGACCCACGCAAAATCACGCTGCACGCAGTGCCTGCTGGGCAACCGGTGATGAAGGTGAAGTACTCGTCCCCGATCTTCTTGATCTCAAATAGACCTGAGCGACCAATGTGCTCTTCGGTGAGCTCTTCTAGACGACTGACGATGGTCGCACCCGTGGCGCGGGCAATGCGGTTGTTGTCCGTTTTGCGAAGTCGCCGGATGCAGGTGATACCCGCCTTGTAGAGAAAGTGCGCCGCTAAGTCGGACGCACCCTTCTCTGTGATAACCACATCGGGCTTAAAGGAGATGATCACGTTGCATATCGTACGCACGTAGTCCTCTTCCTGCTTCAGGAGAGCCTCCCAGTCGGTATCCTTGGTCACTTCAACATTGATGGCCGTCTCTGGTTTCTTGTACTCCAGTGGACAATCGAGGAGCACAACTCGCGGATTTTCAATGTAACGCCGCATCTTAGAGTGGATATGGTCCTTGTTGAACATCACACCATCAAGCACCACGCTGTCTGTGATGGAGCCACCGGGGATCTTCTCAATTTTGGCGTAGCGTTTGATGTCAATGTCCTTTATCCCGGTCACCTTGTTCACTTGGACCACGCGCATCGTAGCTTCCACTGCCATACGGCACATGAGCTCCTCCTCGCGAGAGTTAAATTTCGTACCAAGACACGCCCGGACAACCTCACTCAGCTGCTCCTTATCATCTGCATTAATAGTCGTGGCAATCTTCTCGACAGCGGCGAGGGCGTCCGACAGAGCGAGGGTGAAGCCCTTCACAATCTTCAGTGGGTGGATATTGCGCTCCAGCAGCGGCTGTGCCAAGCTCAAAATCTCCCCGGTCAAGATAATGACAGAGGTGGTCCCATCCCCCACCTCCTCGTCCTGCGCACGGGCCAGCTCAAGCATATGCTTCGCGGCGGGGTGAACCACGTCGATCTCACGTAGGATACAGTTACCGTCGTTGGTCAGCACAGTACCACCCATTGGGTCTAAGATCATTTTGAGCATCGCGCACGGACCCAAGGTGCTGCTGATGAGGCTGGCTACCGTCTTTGCGGCTTCAATGTTGCTCATCTGGGCCTTTCGGCCCGACTCACGCTCAATCTTCTGATTGATGACAATCACAGGCTGCTGGCCGTTCATTGTCAGTGTGGAAGCCTTCGGATCCTTGATTCTTCTTTATTTGCTAATTGAAGCGAACTGTGGTGGAAAAAGAAAAAGAATGGAAACAGAGAGGACGACGGTGGGATAAAAGTAGCAACGTGGGTGATTAGTGGGATTGTGCTGCTAAATCTAGCATGTAGCTGGGCAGACCGAGGCCATGGAAAACAGGGAAAGTCGTACGATGCGTACGATATAGTAGCAAGTAAACGACGTACAATGCAGAACCTGAAGCGCAAAGCGTATGATTCGATACAACACCACGGTCACCAACAAACACGTGGGGGCAGGGTGACGTACCTGGTCTTGCTCAGTGTACGATGCCCTACAATCCCTTGCTCTGATCACCTCTCATGAGGTGTATATGCACAGGCAGGGTGGTCAGGACGAACTTAAGGCTTCGAAGAATTTTGGCCCACCCATCGGCACTCGTACAGAAGGGCAGAAACAGGGAAAAAGGGATAGGATGAATAAAATCATTATTCGCCCATGAGCCAACTTCGCTTGCGTCATCCGGGGTTTCACAGTTGAGTCACAGTATCGACGCTACGCAATTCCCCAACTTGATACTCCAGAAAGAGACCCACACAGTAATGAGCATCCGTGGATGCTCATTGCGTTCTTCTGCTTTCCACTTTTCCCTTTGCCCAACACTGTAGAGATAGCGTGGGGCTACATTATGCCGACGTACGGCAAAGTTCATGCACACGCATGGAACACTTACCGATAAAGGGGTTACGTAACAAGCCGCTGGGCTGGTTGAGGTAGAAACATGGCAGTGAACGCACACCCGATTGAACACAGCAAGGAAAAGCAAGAAGTATGGCACACAAAAGGGAGAGATGGTGATACGGCGCATGTGCTAGGCATGCACAGCTGTGTCACCCGCTTCTGCTCACGTTCGTTGGCCATTTGCATTGATCGCGTGGACAACAGCCCAGCTACCCAGTTGCCTCGCACAAACATATACAGCACAAATTGGCATTGTGCCATGTCTGAAGCACCCAAACAGAGAAGTATAGGCAGCCAACCGGCCATCCACTACACCTGAGCACACACGCCCGGCTCCAAATTATAAAGGAGGACTAGTCATCCCCACGAAGTGTTTACACACATAGGCAGCTGGAAGCAACACTAGCAACAACAACACCATACCAACAGTAACTGGTGCACTAAGCCAGCTGAAACAGTATAAGAAGATGGCCAGGGCACCTACATCAGTTGTTGCATATGGTTGACCTCATCTGTATCACGCTGATTCCTACCCCAAGCCCGTGCCACAGCTTCCACCCTCGAAACTAGCCCGCCTAACAGCTGAAGTGTTGCTAAATTCATCCATCGCCACCTTGGCGCTCGCTGTCTCGTTGCAGTAAAGTGCATGTGAGAGAATGTACGATCGCCGCTATGCTCGGGGAATCTATCTTCAGGTCCGCTAGCCCATCCGCCCGTGTTTTTCCCGCAGTGACAACTGCCACTGGCACCCCAGCCGCTTTGGCCGCGGTCACGTAGCGGTACGCGCTGAACACTTCCAGAGAAGTGCCTAGGCAGAGGAGCGACGACGCTCCGCGCACCATCGTCATCGTGCGCTCCACAACATCGGCCTCCACGTTCTGCCCAAAAAACACCACCCGCGGCCTTAAGTAACCCCCACACCGACTGCACATCACCAGCTTCATGGCGGAGATGACCGCTTCCGAGGCGTTGTAGTCGCCGTCAGGCCGCCAGTCGGGATCAGTGGTCTGGTACATCGACCGCAGCGCCGAGTTCGCAGAGAGCAGGCGGTGTTGTAGGCGGCGACGTGGGGTCACTTCGCCGCACTGCAAGCACACAACTTGGTGAATGTTGCCATGAATCTCCGTCACGCCGCATGAGCTGAACGTGTACTTGAGGTACCCAGCCTCAGTGGGGTCACTTACGCCGCCGTGCGCCGCTAGGTGGTGCAATCCATCAACGTTCTGCGTCAGCAGGTGAGACACAATGCCCGCTCTCTCAAGGGAGTAGAGGCCCATGTGGGTAGGATTGCATCCAGCCCCAGCCATCCTGGAAAACCCCAGCATACTCCGCAACCAGTATCGCTTCTTCTCGTAATCATTGCGCATAAATTGTTGGTATGTCAGAGGTGCAAAGTCTGCACGCCGGTAGACCCCCTCCGGGCCTCGGTAATCGGGAATGCCGCTCTCTGTGCTACAGCCCGCCCCTGTTAGCACGGCGCACCCCTTCCCCCCATACCGCACGATGAACTCCACCAATCGTGGCGCACAATCATTCTTCATCGGGACTGCGCGAAACAGTGCCGCGCTTGTGGCATAGATTACTCTGATATCCAGCCAAGGTTGACATCGCACACCAGCGATAGCAGGGCGATGGAAAGGAGAGAAATAAGGACGTTCGCGCAACAATAGCAACGGCAAGCAGCCATAAGCGTACCCCCCCCCTACACCCACATACGCATATTCAGCAAGCTGATGGCAATGCAGTGCTACTTTCCTTCACACATTTATTGGTAC